>JARBWK010000794.1:0-24750 GCA_030556195.1 Anolis apletophallus
GGGCAAGCCCACCATTGGCCAGCTGACACTGGTGGCGGGAAACTCTCCCGCCACCCAGGGGGCTTCTGGGAAGAAGCCCCCTCCCTAGGGCCAAGATGGCGGTGAGGACACCCTACACCGTAACGCACTAGGCCCGGTGAGTCTGGTCGAGCCATTTAACTAAGGAGCTCTCCAAGGTGCTGAACAGGTTCAGGACCTTGGTGAGCTCTTTTATAAAACTCGGTGTGGATTCACAACTCCACTGGCATGGACTGCTTCTACATTGTAGAACGAACATAGTTTGAAACCAGTTTAACTACAATGACGCAATTGTATGGAACCATAAGATTTGTAATGCGGCAAGGCACCAGCACTGTTTGGTAGAGAAGGGCAAAGGCCTTACAAAACTACAACTCCCAGGATTCAATTGCATTGAGCCATAGCAGTTGAAGTGGTGTTCTTCTACAGCAGGCATGGGCCAACTTCAGCTCTCCAGGTGTTTTGGACTTCAACTCCCAGAAATCCCAGGCAGCTTACAGGCTGTTAGGAAGTGTGGGAGTTGAAGTCCAAAACATCCGGAGGGCTGAAGTTGGCCCATGCCTGTTCTATAGTGTAGATGCACCCATGAAAGCCAGCATGGGCAACAGTTGTTGCCAGGTTTCACCGTAACCTGATTGTCCTGTGTACAACATGATAATGTTTGTTCAGCATTTTGTTTGGTTAGCCAAACCCAATGGCCACCTTGGCTGGTGAATTTGGTGAATTTGGCACCGGGAATGTGACGCAGCTGGCTGGGTGTCAGCTGCATAAGATCTCTACTGACCAGAAGGTCATGAGTTTGAGGCCTGCCCGGGTCAGGGTGAGCTCTTGACCAACTCTGTAGCTCGTTGTCTGTCTATGTCTGTCTATGTATGTTGTATGTCTATGGCAGTGTTTCTCAACCAGTGTGCCGTGGCACACTAGTGTGCCGTGAGCGATCATCAGGTGTGCAGAAAAGCTCTCTGCCCCACTTCCTTCCCCCCTCTTCCTGCCAAACTCCTGCTGCTTGGGAGAAGAGGAGGAAGGGCCAGGTTGCGGCGAAGAAAAAGAAGGGACCGGGGCGCTGCCTCCTTCGGCCATTTCCCCAACCAGCCTCCAATCCGCCATGACTCTCGCCCCTTGCTTGTTGAAGCCGCGCAGAGGAGCCCTGCCTACTGAAGCCCATCCACCGCTCATGCTCCTCCTCTGTGGGAGAGCTGAAGCCAGGAGGGAGGGGGGGCATGATGCAGCCTGGCTCCGCTCCTTCCCCCCAGCTTCAGCACTCCCACAGCTTTGTTAGCCTTGAGGGGGCAGTGCCAAGCCAGCGGTGGCAGAGCCAGCACAATGCTGGCTTGGTACTGCCCTCTCAAAGCTGGCGAACCTGTGGGAGAGCTGAAGCCGGGGAGAGGGGGCATGGTGCGGCCTGGCTCCGCCCCCTCCCTGGCTTCAGCACTCCCACAGCTTCGCCAGCCTTGAGGGGGCAGTGCCAAGCCAGCGGTGGCAGAGCCGTACAATGCTGGCTTGGCACTGCCCCCGCAAGGCTGGCGAAGTTATGGGAGAACTGAAGCCGGGGAAGGGGCGGGGCATGGCGTGGCCTGGCTTCTCCCTCCCGGCCGGCACTCCCCACAGGTCACCATCCCCCAGCCGTTCTTTACTGTGTTAGAGTGTCATTTTGTGTCATTTTGGTTGGTGGTGTGCCCCGGTTTTTTTAATGTTAAAAAGTGTGCCACGGCTCAAAAAAGGTTGGGAAACACTGGTCTATGGCATTGAATGTTTGCCTGTATATGTGCATTGTGATCCGCCCTGCAGGGTGCGAAGGGCGGGATATAAATGATGTAAATAAATACATACATAAATAAATTTTGGGAACCAGAAAAGTACCAGTTCCTAAGCTGTGTACAAAAACAACTGGAGCAATTTTGGATGTTTGTTTTGTTTTGTTTTTTGCGAAGTCCGCCTGAAAGAAAACAAGTCACTGAAAGAGAACTAGGGGAGAACAGAAAATGCATATTGCAGAAATCAAATATCTTCTCAGCAATAAAAGTGCCACATTATGCTCATGTTAGGATCCAGGAACCCCATTTTCAACAATCATGCCATCATTCGGCCTCTCACTAAGCATGAAGCACATCAGAGGTGACATACCATGCATACTACTTTGGAACACGTGCTCCAGGAAGCAAGAGAATGTATTTCGCAATAGGCTACTCAAGTGGTTTCCAATGAGCTTTCCAACAAGGCAGCTAAGTCTTGTTGTGGATATACTGATCACTCAGAAACACATAATAATGCTTTAGAAATTAGTTCGGTACCAGCAGCCTTGATCCATGGCTAGTGTTGACATTGGCCCATGCCTTCTTATTCAAAAAGAAGAAAGAATTACAAGACACTGTTTTATGTTGGCTTCATGCACCGGGACTGTGGCGCAGCTGGCTGGGAGTCAGCTGCATAAGATCTCTACTGACCAGAAGGTCATGAGTTCGAGGCCTGCCCGGGTCGGGGTGAGCTCTTGACCAAATTGTGTAGCTCGTTGTCGACCTTTGCAATCCGAAAGACAGCTGCATCTGTCAAGTAGGAAATGTAGGTACCACTTTGTGGAGAGGCTAATTTAACTGATTTACGAGGCCAATAAAATCTCCAGGAAGTATGAAAAACAATGAAGGAATGCGACAGCTCCCCCTGGTGGCCAGAAGCTGGAATGTTAAATTGCCTCTGAGTGTCTGTCTATATATGTTGTATGTCTATGGCATTGAATATTTGCCTGTATATGTGCATTGTGAGTTCTTTAATGGCCTCATAATTCAGTCAAAATTTGGCCTCCCCACAAAGTGGTACCTAAATTTCCTACTTGACAAATGCAACTGTCTTTCGGGCTGCAAAGGTCGACAGCAGGCTACACTTAAAGGTCGAGCACCCACCTCAACCCGGGCAGGCCTCAAACTCATGACCAACTGGTCAGAGAGATCTTATGCAGCTGATACTTAGCCAACTGCGCCACATTCCCGGTGCTATGATGCCATACTTGGGTTGGACTGGATGGCCCACAACAGGGGTGCTCACACTTTTTCAGCATGGGAGCTACTGATTAAAAAACCAAGTCCCAAAGATCACCTGCCCAGAAATGTAAAACGTATAACTATTTTCTTATTTATTTATTTATATTTATTATTCATTTTTATGTACCGCTCCTTCCAGCAGGCTCGGGGCAGTTTACATAAAATGAAGTTATAAAACGTCAACATTTCAATTTAACAACAATATAAAACAGAGCATAAAAATACATCCAACCACCCCATTTCTCCCACACTGCCATATTACCACACATATTATCAGCCAGAAAGTAAGAAGAGAGGCTTTTGAACTGCAAGGCCATTTAATACTCAGCAAGGTAAACAAAGGGGCATGCAAAAATACATCCAACCACCCCATTTCTCCCACACTGCCATATTCCCCAACATATATTTCTCAAGGAACAAAGCAAGCAGAGAGGCTTTGGACCTAAAAGGCCATTTTTAAAAATAAAAAGGAAACAAAGAGACATGCCACAGAACAATCAAGCACCCACCCCAAAGTAAAAAGACCGACCTTTGAGATGCGGTAAGGAAATGACCCCAAAGCGTCCTTCTTCTTCTCCTCCGTCGTTGCTCCTATTTCCACGCCGGCAGCATGCGTGCCACCTCCAATAGCTCACAAGAAGTCAGAGGGGCAGAATGGGCGGTTCTGCGCATGCGCGCAGTGCAAGCCATGCATCGCGTCATCCAGGCCCGCCCCCTTTGGTCTCCTACGACTCTGAGTGGCTGGAGAAGGACGGAGGGAGGAGGAGGAATCCAAAAGAGGGGCCCCACTCTGCCTCTTGGACTCTGGAGCTTTTGGAGCCCGCGCGCGAGCAGGGAGCGTGGAGGAGCAACGACGGAGGACTTCTTTGCAGCGTGCAGGGACACGTGAAGAGGACCAACAGCAAAAAACCTGGTCAGGGGCCTGAAGATCACCAGGATGAGGCCCGAAGATCACCCTGGTGATCCCGATCACCATTCTGAGCACCCCTGGCCCACGAGGTCTCTTCAAACTCTAGGATTTTATGAATATTCAATTCTAAAGTCACTGCTGAAGATTCATTGCCTAAGAAAACCCTACAAAATTCATGGGTTCACCATAAGTCAAAATATAACTTGAAGGCATACACATGTAACCTTCTTCGGGGTTGACCTAGATCAGGGCTGTTCAACTGGCGGCCCTGGGGCCGTACACGCCCCCAAGCACCTTTCCTGCGGCCCCCTCATCTTTTTAATAAAAAATAAAAATAGGAAAATAAATTAAATAAAAAATTTTAAAAATTACCCACTTCTGGGTTCCGGAGGAAGTCTCGCGAGACTACGCCAGCCACGTGGGATCTCGCGTTGAGAGTGAAATCCCGTGTACCTGGCATAGTCTCGCGATAGTTAATACAGTTGCCGAAATCTTGGGATTCAGCGGCTATGCCAGGGCGATGCCGTACAAGGCCAAGGCAAGACCTGCGAGGAGCTCCGCCTGGGCCTGCTCCAGCTCCTGGCCGCCCTGCTCGGCGCCAGCGAGGGCCCGGCCCTGGTTCCCTTCCTGCCCGAGGCCTCCGCTGCCTTCCACGCCGGCCTCCGGGACCCCTTCCCGCCTGCACAGAGGCAGGCCTGCAACGCCATCGCCGCCTCCGCCCGCGCCTCCCCAGGTAATGAACCCACAGCCTCAGGGGTTGGGAGGGTTCCCCCAGGCAGAAAGCATTAATTATATTTTATTAATGTATTATTTATTTCGGGATTTTACCCCACTCTTCTCAACCCCCAAGGGGGGACTCAGAGCGGCTTACAGTACGGCACAATTCGATGCCCACATAATAACAATATAAACCCCAAAACACTTCAACAATTAAAATACATTAAAAATACATTAAAATACAACTACATTAGCACCATACACATTCACTCTGGATTAAAACAATGTTCAGTCCATAAAAACATTGGCCATAATCACCCACTTTCATTAAAAACCAATCTAAAATGCTGCCTTGTGCTGGTGTACGAATGCCTGGTCCCACAGCCAGGATTTTACTTTTTTCCTGAAGGCCAGGAGGGATGTGGTGGATCGTACATCAATAGGAAGCGCATTCCACAGGCGGGGAGCCACCACCGAGAAGGCCCTATCCCTCGTCCCCACCAGCCTCATCTGAGACGTAGGTGGGAGCGAGAGCAGGGCCTCCCCGGATGATCTTAGATTACGAGGTGGGACATAGCGGCTGATGCGTTCGGACAAGTAAGCTGGGCCAGAACAGTATAGAGCTTTAAAGGTCAAAACCAGCACTTTGAATTGAGCCGGAATTGGACAGGCAGCCAGTGGAGCTGACACAACAGGGGGGTGGTATGCTCCCTGTATGTAGCTCCCGTTAGCAATCTGGCTGCCGCCCGCTGGACTAATTGCAATTTCCGAACTGTCTTCAAAGGCAGCCCCACGTAGAGTGCGTTGCAGTAATCTATTCGGGATGTGACCAGAGCGTGGACGACCGTAGCCAGATCAGACTTCCCAAGGTACGGGCGCAGCTGGCGCACGAGTCTTAACTGTGCAAAACCTCCCCCCGCCACCGCTGAGACCTGGGGTTCCAGGCTCAGCGATGAATCCAGGATCACTCCCAAGCTGCGAACCTGCGTCTTCAGGGGGAGCGTAACCCCATCCAACACAGGCTGTAACCCTATGCCCTGTTCGGCCTTGCGACTGACCAGGAGGACCTCTGTCTTGTCTGGATTTAGTTTCAATTTGCTAGCCCTCATCCAGTCCGACACAGCGGCCAGGTACCGGTTCAAGGTCTGGACAGCCTCCTTGGTGACAGGTGGGAACTCTACTCCAAAAAAAGCCCCAAAAAAAGCCTGAACGAGTGGTGTGGCCCCTCACGTACACCGCTCACAGCCGACACATTGTCTCCATGGTCAGAAAACATTGGGGGATTCTACCTGATATCCCTGCCTTCAAATCTCCTCCCATGGTGGCGTACAAACGCACCCAGAACTTTAGGGACCTACTAGTTCACTCCACGTTACACGATGCACGCCCCAGAAGCATAGTTACTCCGGGGTGTAGACCCTGTGGTAAGAACTGCGCATCCTGCAGACAGGTGTTTAGAGGGAAGGAGGTGGTGCGCCTCCGCACTGGCAAGACCTACACATTAAGGGACTACACCGACTGCGGTTCGGAAGCATGCGTGTATTGTCTTTTTTGTGAGTGCAACATGGTTTATGTGGGTTTTCATCTCGCCAATTGCGCTTGAGGATGTCGAACATCGTTCTCGGGTGCGCACAGGAATGGAGAACAGTATTCTATACAGGCACTTCAAAGAGAAAAAACATGGACCTGACTCCTTTAAGTTCACTGCCTTGGAAAAGGTTAGGTTACCCCCTCATTGTAACTCCCAGAATCTCCTCCTTAGGAGGGAAACCTGGTGGATTGTCCATCTACAGAGCGAGTATCCCCTCGGCCTCAATGACCCCCTTTCTGTATCCGCCCTCCTCATGTGAGGCTCATCAGGATTTCTGTATTTAGGCTCTGCCCCATTGCCTTACTTACCTTCGGTCCGCTGGATTCATCATGTTGGATCATAACCATTGCTGGTATGTAGGGTTTGCCTCATTGCATTGTCTCCACTGTGGAAATATGGTAGCCTGTATATACATGAATGTACCTTTAATGTTTCAGAATGTATTGTATCCTGCGTCACATTGCCCGGCACTGATACCACCAGCCGCTTGAGAAAGCCCGGTGGGGGGCGAACGGACTCGGCGCGCTATTACACCGTCGCGGCCTTGGCGTCCTTGCTTCACGACCAGCCATTTGTGCTCTCCGCACGGGATTGGAACTCTTGTGATGAACCTGGATGAGTATTTTCCATCACAGGAGACAGACTTGATTTCCCTCAAAGACTCTCCTCTCCGTTCATTTTCATCCCCTCCCAGGACTGTTTTCCCACACTCCCTGTCTTGCGGTGTTGCCATTGGCTCATGTAGTACTTGGACTGCCTTGTCACTGTGCCTATGCGGGCTTTATGTCAAAGTTTATCAGTTTGAAATTGCTAGATTATATGCTATTCGATATGTGCTAGTTTGTTGCTTCCAACTGTGTGTTTAGGTGGGAAGGAGTGACAGATCTGGACGTCATCTGCGTGCAGATAACACCTTACTCCGAAACTCCGAATGATCTCTCCCAGCGGTTTCATGTAGATGTTGAATAACATCGGGGACAGAACTGAACCCTGAGGGACTCCACCATGTCCCTTTCTGATATTATTATATTTTAATTAATGTATTTATATTCCTCATTCCATCCATATCCCTTTCTGAGATTCTTATATTTTATTAATGTCTTTCTATTCCCTCCCTGGAGCCGGGGGAGGGGGCGGAGCCGGGGGCGGAGGCAGACCCTTTGGCCCCCCCAGGTGATCAGTGACCGGAATTCCGGCCACAGGTCCGGTAGAAGTTGGACAGCCCTGACCTAGATGTTGTGGAGCACAGACACCCACCCCTCTTCTCTTATGCAATCACATGTGCAATGACTTCCCTCCCTTCCTGTGTCTAACCCAGTTCAATGTTGCTGCTTGCAGGTCCACATCTCAATCAAGTATGGCATCAGACTTTAAATAGAACCTGAGCTTCTTCTTCTTCTTACCTCTCTCTCTCTCTTTTTGAAGGAACAAATGTAAACTTGGCCCACAAAGGGACTTTGCATAAGAGAATAAGACAGTTTGCACTTGTGCTAAAAATGGCAGAGCGGGTGATATCGTTGCTTTAGCAGAATTCAGCTCAGAAACAACTCGGAGGAGCAAGATATGATGAGCCTCTGCAGAACAGGCACTCCTGGTCAGTCGAAAGGCCAAACAGGGCATAGGGTTACAGCCCGTGTTAGACGGGGTTACACTCCCCCTGAAGACGCAGGTTCACAGTTTGGGAGTGATTCTGGACTCATCCCGGAGCCTGGAACCCCAGGTTTCGGCGGTGACAAAAGGGAGCATTTGCACAGTTAAAACTTGTGCACTAGCTGCGCCCATACCTTGGGAAGTCTGACTTGGCCACGGTGGTCCATGCTCTGGTTACATCCCGTATAGATTACTGCAATGCTCTCTACATGGGGTGGCCTTTGAAGACTGTTCGGAAGCTGCAATTAGTCCAACGGATAGCAGCCAGGTTGATAACAGGAGCGCCATTCAGAGAGTGTACAACTCCTCTGTTGCGCCAGCTCCACTGGCTGCCAGTTTGCTACCGGGCACAATTCAAAGCCCAGTAGTGACTTGATCGAAGTGTATAAAATCATGCATGGGATAGAAAAGGTGAATAAAGAAAAATTATTTTCTTTGTCACAAAACACTAGGACTAGAGGGCACTCCCTGAAGCTCCAAGGTAGGAAAGTCAGGACTAATAAAGGGAAATATTTCTTCACCCAGAGGGTCATTGGGTTATGGAACTCACTTCCAGAGGAGGTTGTGACAGCTGTCAGCCTGGACAGCTTCAAGGCAGGATTAGACAGATTCATGGATACCAAGTGTATCGGTAGTTACTGAAAAGGACATTCAAGTGCCACCTCGGAGTTGGTTGAGGTAGGCAGGATTTCCCTGGGTACTGGTTGTGGGGGGTCGGGAGCAGGTCAGGGTTTTGCCCTCCCTTCTGCTCGAGATCCCCGTGTACAACTGGTGGGCCACTGTGTGATACAGAATGCTGGACTAGATGGGCTGAGGTCCGATTCAGCATGGCTCTTCTTATGTTCTTTAAAGTGCTGGCTTTGGCCTTTAAAGCCCTAAACCAGGGATGCCCACACCTTTTCAGCATGCAAGCTGCTTTTAAAGGAAGCAAGTCACAAAGATCTACCTGCGCGCTCTCCCCTCGCCGTGTGTGCGCTCCCCTTGCCACTGTTTTCTGCCTGTGCAGTGGTTTTTTTTGCCCGCGAGGCATTGTGGGAAGGAAGGAGCGTGACGCGGGGCCTCCGGAGGCCCCACCTCACACTTCGCCCTGCCTCTCTCGTTGGCAGCGGAGGCTGCACAGCTGCTTCCGGACGAGAAAGAGGCAGGGCGGAGCACAAGGCGCTCCCTCCGGAGGCCCCGCCTCGTGCTTCCTCCTTCCTGCAATGCCCCGCAGGTGGAAGAAGCACCGCAAGAGCAGAAGCCGTCAGCAGCAGCGTGCGTGCACGCAGGGTGTGCGTGCGCATGGCAGGAGCACCCCATCCGGCTGGTGAGGCCCGAAGATCTACTGGAAGAGGGACGAAGATTTACTAGTAGCTCGCCATCTACCTAATGAGCACCCCTGCCCTAAACGGTTCTGGTCCAACTTACCTGTCCGGACATATCTCTCCCTATGAACCATCGAGATGTTTAAGATCATCCAGAGAGGCTCTGCTCTCGGTCCCACTTCTTCGCAGGCGCGATTGGCGGGGACGAGAGACAGGGCCTTTTCAGTGTTGGCTTCTCAGCTTTGGAACTCCCTCCCTAGAGACATCAGATCAGCCCCCTCCCTCCTGACATTTCGCAAGAAAGTCAGGACCTGGCTGTTTGAGCAGGCATCTGCTGATGAAATATAACAGTTTAATTAGATCTATGGAATGACGACGACGACGTGACGGAAAATGATTTCAACATGACGCTGAGACTGTAATTGTATGTTTTAATGGCTAATTGTTGTGTTATATGGTCATTGTTTGGTTTGTTACTCATGTTTTTGATTGAAGGGCAGAGACTGCCTTGTGTAAACCGTCCTGAGTCGCCTTCGGGCAGGGGCGGTCTAAGGTAATTTGAAATGGTAGGCGAACATTATTTTGGTGCCCCAAAAACATTATTTTGCCCCCCATGTAAAACAAATATACAATGAGAATAACACAAAACAATTTGTAGTATTATATTGTACCAATGTATATACAATATATTATACCATACGCATACTATATTATATCATAATTATATTATACTACATTACAATATAATTATATTATAATATATTGACATTATAATACAATATAACATTCTATTATATTATTATAAAATAATAAATAAAATTATTTATTTCAATAAAATTATCCTCTACTAAATATTTTCATACTTATAAACTCAAATAACCCAAAATAAAGTAAAATAAAATATTATATATTACGATTATGTACAATACCAGTATACTGCAATATTGTTTGTAATATTACATGTAATATAAAATATATCATTATTCTATTGTTATATAGTATTTTATTATATTGTATGACAATATTAAGCAGAACTGTTTAATAATCAACAAGAAATGCAATGTAAATGCATCAAAATCAGAATATATTACCTATTACCCGACTCATAATTCATAGGAGTCTCCCATAAGTCAAAAGTAGGATCCCAATGTAAATGTAAATAGAAAAACAGCCAAAATGTTCAAATGAGGTCGAATACAGGCAGCACGGCCTGGGCAAACTCTGGCCCTCTAGGTGTTTTGGACTTCAACTCCCACAACTCCTCATAGCCTCAGGCCCCTCAGGTCTAGACATAAATAGAGCTGAAGCAAGGAAGGAGGGAGAGACGAGATAACAGAGGAGGAGGAGGAGGAGGAAAGCCCTTCATTCATTCCTTCACTTACACTTCCTTCACTGATTCTTTTCTCCGTCCCCTGCGAACACGTGCGCGGCGGAGACAAAAGGAGGGGGAAGCACTCACCTGCCGATAGGGAGTGCTTTGCTTACAGGCTTCTGTGCAAGGGAGCTACTGGGCATGCGCGGAGGTTTTTTCGCGGATGCGCCAGTTGCTCCCTGCGCCAACTTCAGCTCTGGAGCAACTGCGCCTGCGCGAAAACCTCCGCGCATGCCCAGAAGCGGCGTCAGCGCACAAGGCCGGGGCCCCAAAAGCAGGCAGCTGTGGTGCTGTCTGAGGAACATCAGCAGGGCCAGGATGGCGCCCCATGCGGCCAGGATGGCGGCCGCTTCCCAGATGGCGCCCTAGGCGGCCGCCTACTTGGCCTACCTTGTAGGACCGCCCTTGCCTTCGGGCTGAGAGGGGCGGTATAGAAATATGACAAATAAATAAATAATTAAACAGCCCAACCTGTTATCTATTTACATTTCTGTTTCTATCTCCTATCTTCCTTTTCCATCCCTTTCCTTTTGCAATGCACGGGAAGGCATCAACCTGCCCCTAGGTTTTTGCCTCTAATTTGGTGACCCTACTTGAGCTACAAAAATGTTTTCCCGTGTTGTTAAGAGAACAAGAGCGCATCAATATTTTATTGTGCTGGTGCCAGCAAAGCCCAAGACGGTGTCCTTTCAGAGCAGCACATCTCAGGGCCTTGCAAGGGATGTGCTCCAAACCGCAAAGGCGACGCAGCGCATTCCAGACGATGCTTCTAAGAGTCATTTGGCTTTGATGTATTCCCGATCCTCTCCGGCAGCCTCTCCAAATGCTCCCAGGGTCACTTGGCAGTTTGTATAGACAAATGAGGGGCAGCCAAAGGCAACAGAGGGCAGAAAACATCTCTGTCACGCATCAGAAGCATCAAAAGCTGCTTTATGTCTACTCAGATAATTTCCCCTTTTAGGCCTATAATGTTTGCTCCAACTGGCAGTGTCTCCTTGAGATTCCCGAGAGAGAAGAGAGATCAAACTCTCTCCAGCTGAAGAGCATGTCCAAAATGCCAGTGCTAGACTGGCTATGGGCTGTCCAACTTCTACCAGCCCAAGGGCCGGAATTCCGGTGACTGATCAGGTGGTGGGGCGGGCCGCAGCGGGGCGTCGAGGCGGGCCGATTACGGGCGGGGGCCAATCGCGGGCGATTTCTCCCGGTTCTGCCGCTCTGGCTGACACTGTAGGAGGGAGGACGGAGCTAAGGAGGGCTCCCCTTGGCCCCCCCCTCCCTCCCACAGTGTCAGCCAGGGCGGCAGAAGCGTCGATTTCTCCCAGTTTTGCCGCCCTGGCTGACACTGTAGGAGGGAGGGGCGGAGCTAGGAGGGCTCCCTTGGCCCCTCCCTCCCTCCACAGCGTCAGCCAGGCGGCAGAAGCGGCGATTTCTCGGTTCTGCCGCTCTGGCTGACGTGTAGGAGAGAGGCGGAGCTAAGGAGGGCTTTTTGCCTCTCCTCCCTCACAGCGTCAGCCAGAGGGCGGCAGAAGCGGCGATTTCTCCCGGTTCTGCCGCCCTGGCTGACACTGTAGGAGGGAGGGCGAGCTAGGAGGGCTCCCCTTGGCCCCTCCCACAGCATCAAGGTGGTAGAAGCGGCGCGTGCATGCACACTTTTTTGGGGGATTTTTTTGGGAATTTTTTTTTTTAAAAATCGGGATTTTTAAATTTATTTTTTATTGCAGGAGGGTAGGGGGGCCGGATCCAAGGGGCTGGCAGGCTGTGTATGACCTGTGGGCCGCCTGTTGGGCAGCCCTGTATAGGAACCATTACACTGTCTTGTTGCAATAGCTTCACCAGCTATTGGTCCTTTTCTGGGAACATCACAAAGGGCTTTGGTGCACACATCCCAAAATCCTGTATCTCTCCCTATGTGAGTTTGCAAAAGTCTCAGGATCTTTAGGTGTCTGTTTGGTGAGTGAAAGGTGAGTGATCACATCACCTTGAACTGTTCCCTTCGCCAAGCTATGCTTAGTTTATTTATTTATTTACCACACTTTTATTCTGCCCTTTTCGGCCTGAAGGTGACTCAGGGTGGCGTACAGACTGGCAACAATTAGATGCCATCTCTAATATGCATTGGGAATGTGGCGCAGCTGGCTGGGTGTCAGCTGCATAAGATCGCTACTGACCAGAAGGTCATGAGTTCGAGGCCTGCCTGGGTTGGGATGAGCTCTCGACCTATTGTGTAGCTCGTTGTCGACCTTTGCAACCTGAAAGACAGTTGCATCTGTCAAGTAGGAAATGTAGGTACCACTTTGTGGGGAGGCCAAATTTAACTGATTTACGAAGCCATAAAATCTCTTCAGGAAGTACTCAAAAAAGAATGAAGGAATGTGACAGCTCCTCCTGGTGGCCAGAAGCTGGAATGTTAAATTGCCTCTATGTTTGTGTATCTATTATATAAATGGGTTCACGTCATGTGATGTATACCTCAAACAAAGAAACCATACAACGCAGAAACACAATACTTGCCAACAGAAATAGGCCTCAAGCAAGGTACGTTTGTAGCAAAGAAACTTCCCCCCCAAAACCTAAAAGGCCCCCAAAACAATGAATAAAAATAAAACTACATTTACCAGCATCCTCCGGGGCAGCCAAAGTCTCACCCAGCCTCTACATTCTGAACAACATGATTGGCTGCCAATAAGAGGCGGTTGCATAACTGCTGCACTGGCCAGCCAACATGAAAATTCGATCCATAATAAACTGCCAAAACAGAATAAGGAAAAGGCCTGAGCCAATCCCCAACACAAACACCCAAATCACTTCCAATCAAAAATTTTAAAAAATCACAGACCATGCCCAAAATTGACAGTAAGGCTTCATTAACTAGATTTCCCTAACTAGCCCTCACTTACTGGGAAGCTGTTTACGCTCTGAATTGACAGTAAGGCTTCATTAACTTGATTCTCCCGACTAGGCCTCAGCTCATTGGACATTGTGTATGGCCTGAATTGACAGTAAGGCTTCATTAACTTGCTGTTCCTAACTAGGCCTCAGCTCATGGGACATTGTGTATGGCCTGAATTTACAGTAACCTACCTTGGCACACAGAGCCCCGACCATGCATGATGGGACTTGAAGTACCACCATGGAAAATGGGATTTGTAGTACTTCAAAACCCATCATTCCCCACAGACCACTGTGGCCCAGATCAAGACCAATAAAGACCCAACTTGGCACACCATGCCCCCCATGACCCACACTCCATCCAACTGCAGTTTAGAGGAGGGCACACCGTGGATGATTGGACTTTCTCGCATCTCCTAAAAGGGCACAGCAACGCGTGCCGGGTACAGCTAGTATATATATATATATTGTATGTCAAATGGCATTGAACGTTTGCCTGTATGTCATCATCATCATCCGTTTCTCACTTGTTAATCGCCCTCCATTAACATGCGTCAGGCGATTTACATAAAACAATTGCATTTAAAAAAAATACACAATACCAAATAGACTGCATTAAACATTAAAAGCTCTGCTAAAAAGCCAGGTCTTGAGTGTCTGAGCAAAGGATCGCAAGTCACACATGGCCCTCAAGTGGGGAGGCAAGGAGTTCCACAAACAGGGGCAGAGATGGAGAAGGCCCTGCGTCTCGTGCTCTCGAGACGTACTTCCCTGGGGCCTGGAACATACAGTAAGTTTAGTTGGAGGAGTCGTGGCGACCACTGGCGGCGAAGAGGGGAGGGGCGGTCTCTGAGATATGCTGGCCCCTGACCATGAAGCGCCTTAAAGGTCAAAACCAACAACTTAAACAAAGCCGAATTCTGTTGGAAGCCAGAGCCAATGTCACAGAGCTGGAGTAATGTGGCATCTCAAAGGCGTTAGTGCAAGTAGCCTGGCAGTCGCATTCTGAATAATGCAGATCCTCCGAGTAGTCAACAGGGGAAGGCCAACATACAAGGCATTACAACAATCCAGTCTAGATGTAACCGTCGCATGGATGATTGTAGCCAAGGCTTCCTCTGAAAGGTAAGGTGCCAACTGTCTCGCCTGCCGGAGATGGAAAAAGCTCTGCTTACTAACATTAGCGATCTGGGCCTCCATAGTCAACTGTGAATCCAGGACGACACCCAAGCTCTTAACAGTGGAAGATGGATGAAGGGGGGCACCATTGAAGTTGGGCGGGGAGGGCGCCACTCCAGGCGGGTGGCCAGGCCACAAAATCTCAGACTTAGTAGGATTCACCTTCAACCTACTGGCACGCAGCCATCTCGATACAGCCTCAAGACATAAGGTGAACATAAGAACATAAGAACATAAGAAGAGCCATGCTGAATCGGACCTCAGCCCATCTAGTCCAGCATTCTGTATCACACAGTGGCCCACCAGTTGTACACAGGGATCTCTAGCAGAAAGGAGGGCAAAACCCTCACCTGCTCCCGACCCCCCACAACCAGTACCCAGGGAAATCCTGACTACCTCAACCAACTCCGAGGTGGCACTTGGATGTCCTTTTCAGTAGCTACTGATTCCCTTGGTATCCATGAATCTGTCTAATCCTGCCTTGAAGTTGTTCAGGCTGACAGCTGTCACAACCTCTTCTGGAAGTGAGTTCCATAACCCAATGACCCTCTGGGTGAAGAAATATTTCCCTTTATTAGTCCTAACTTTCCTGCCTTGGAGCTTCAGGGAGTGCCCCCTAGTCCTAGTGTTGGGTGACAGAGAAAATATTTTTCTTTATTCACCTTTTCTATCCCATGCATGATTTTATACACTTCGATCAAGTCACCTCTTAAACGCCGTCTTTCAAGGTTGAAAAGACCAAGGCGTTGCAACCTGATTTCATAAGGGAGCCGCTCCATCCCTTGGATCATTCTTGTTGCCCTTTTCTGTACCTTTTCCAATTCCATTATATCCTTCTTAAGGTGCGGAGACCAGAATTGTACACAGTACTCCAGATGTGGCCTCACCATAGATTTGTAGAGGCAATACAACATTTGCCGTCTGATCACGCCCAGCATAGAATTTGCTTTTGTCACTGCTGCAGCGCACTGGGTTGACATCTTCATTGAGCTGTCCACCAAGACCCCAAGATCCCTTTCCTGGTTTGTCTCGGAAAGCTTTGACCCCATCAATTTGTAGGTGTAGTTGGGGTTCTTTGCCCCGATGTGCATGACTTTACACTTGTTTAGGTTAAAATGCATTTGCCACTTTGTTGCCCATTCACTCAATTTTGAGAGATCTTTCTGGAGCTCTTTACAATCAGTTTCATTTTTAACTACCCTGAACAATTTAGTGTCGTCTGCAAACTTTGCTACCTCAGAATTCACTCCTACATCCAGATCATTAATGAATAAATTAAAAAGTAATGGACCCAAAACTGAACCTTGGGGTACGCCACTTCTCACCTCTTTCCACCCAGAGAAATGTCCGTTTATTACCACCCTTTGAAATTGTCTGGTATTGAGGTGACTCAATACATTGCGCATTGTGATCCACCCTGAGTCCCCTGCGGGTGAGAAGGGTGGAATATAAATGATGTAAATAAATAAATACATACATACATCATTTAAAACAGGTTAAATCACATAATAAAATTCATATATAAAAAACAATTTAAAACCATAAAACTCAATTTAAACAATGGGTTTAAATCCATTTTCCGTTTGCATCATTAAGCTGTTCCATATTCATTCACAATACTGAGTTTATCTGGTTACAAAGAGGTTCCAAAAACTTGCTCGAAGGGCCAGGTTTTTACTCTTTTCCTAAAGGTCAGGAAAAGTTACATTCTGTGTCCAACATACGAGTAAAGTCCTTCAGAGAGACAGAGATCCACCCATCGGTTTAAATGCCTCCAGAAAAGTAGAGTCCACCTTATGAAAAAGTCAATTTCATTCCCAAACAGCTCTGACACTCAAGATATTCTAATCAGGGGTGGGCAACTTACGGCATGTGGGCCAGATGCAGCCCTTTGGGTGATTCTATCCGGCCTGCGGGCCGGATGCGGCCCTTTGGGCGATTCTATCCGGCCTGCGTAAGGGCCCCGGCAGGCAGGCAAAGCAGAGTGACGAACGGAGGGGAAGAAGAAGTTCCCTTCCTCCTCGCGTGCTCCCCCCCTCCCTTCTCCTTCGGCAGCCAGCCGTGCTGCAGCAGGAACGAAGGCTGGAGGCGGGGGCGAGCCGCGGAGGGCCGGAGCCTGCGGAGGAAGGAAGGAAGGAAGAAGAGGAGGAACCCGTCCTCCCTGGGATGCGCCCGCGCCGCCCACGCACTCCAGCTGCCCTCAGGCCGCGTGCCCGCGACCCCACGCCAGCCCGTCGCCATCTTCTGCTCGGGTGGGAGGAGGCGGAGTCAACAATAGGCCCTGCCCCACAGCCTAGGCCACGCTTTCCCACTGAGGAGTTGCCAGCTGCAGTTCCGCGAGGCTGAGGGGCCTCACGCCCACAGAAGGTATGTTTGTTTACCTTCTGTGACATAGTAATAATGGCAATGGCGGTGATGGGAATGAAGTATTATGTGGGGACTCAGTACGGATTACAATGTACACATATAGGCATGCATTTAATGCCTTTTGGACCAACAGACAGACACACAGATAGAGGCAATTTTTTTAACATCTGGCCACCAGGGGGAGCTGTTACACTCCCTCATTTCTCAGCGTCCTCAGCGTGCATTCCTGGAGATCTTATGGCCTTGTTAATCAGTTAAATTTTGCCTCCCCACCATGTGGTGCCTTAATTTCCTACTTGACAGATGCAACTGTCTTTCGGATTGCAAAGGTTGACAACAGACTACACAAATAGGTCGAGAGCCCACCTCGACCCGGGCAGGCCTCGAACTCATGACCTTCTGGTCAGAGATATCTTATGCAGCTGACACTCAACCAGCTGTGCCACATTCCCGGTGTATGTGTACTTGTGAGCCGCCCTGAGTCCCCTTCGGGGTGAAAAGGGTGGAATATAAATAAAGTGTTATTATTATTATCATCCCTCCATCACACATACCTGGAAGGCTGCAGCATAATAGGGAGTCATTCTGTATTTGCAGCAGTCTTGCATCCCTTTACCCCGTGAAAGTGGAGGACCCATTATAATTTGAACCCATTGGTTCATGTTCTAGTCCAGACCTGAGCATCTTATGGCCTGCGGTCCAAATGTGGCCCGTCGGGCGATGCCATCCGGCCCGCAGCTTCCTTCCCGAAGAGAGGGAGACGAACTCCCACTGGGGCGGCTACAAAGCAACGTGATGCTTTGTGTCCATATGGGCAAAAAGAAAGGGAGGGAGGAAGCAGAGTGCCTCCACCTGTCCCTTGCTGCGGCTCCGGAAGAACTTTCGCAGGAAGCCCCGCCTCCTTGAGAGTCTCCTGCTCGATGCCGCCTGTGACTGACATGGTGAAATCCCCCTCTGACGCCGACGCCTGAGAGTTAGTTCTCGCCCGCTGGAGCCAGGCGGTGGTGGAGCAGGACTGCCTCAGGAAACTCTCCGCCAGGCAGGCTCCCTCCCTCCCTCCCTCTCTCGCCTCTGGACTTCGGGTGCTGCTCCCCCATTTCCAGCACAATGTAAGCCCCGCCACCTCTTCCTCCCTCGCCTTGGTTGATTATTCCTTGCATCCAAAAGGCCACGGAGCCCTCCCCATGAGATAACGTAGCCAGCTTTTCCCAGGAACTTGTGGGGTTTCCCAAAGAGCTTGAGTGTGCCTGCCTCTGCTTCTCCCCCTGCCTTCCTAATCCAGTTCTTTTGTTTGAGTGGAAACTCCAAGGGGGAACCGAGCCAGAGGTGGGTAGAAGTCAGGAACGAGGTGCCCTCTTCCTCTTGGCCTTTTGGGGGGTGTGTGTGATTATTCCTTGCATCCATCTGGGATGGGTCCATAGGGCCATTCCATCTTGGGATCCTTCCTCTCTTGAGGATGTCAGCCTCCACCTTGGTTCGCACCTTGTCTTCTTGAATTTCATTTTATTTTATTGTAGTGGTTTTTATTATTATTTTATAATAATTTTATTATAATAATATAATAAATAATATTATGTCTCTATATATACTATAACAGGGCTGTCCAACTTCTACCGGCCCAGGGGCCTGAATTCCGGTCACTGATGACCTGGGGGGCCGTAAGGTCTGCCCCAACCCCCGGCTCCACCCCAGCTAAGCCCTCTCCCTGGCTCCACCCCCGCCCCGCCCGCCCCCGCCCCTGAATGCATACAGTCAAATATAATCTTTTACTGAGATAAAATGCAGGGATAAGATATTAAATTATTTTAATTTAATATTAAACATATTTAATTCCATCCTCCCCTCCCCCTTATTTTTATTTAATATTAAATATATTTAATTCCATCCTCCCCTCCCCCTTATTTTTTTAATATTAAATATATTTAATTCCATCCTCCCCTCCCCCCCTTATTTTTATTTAATATTAAATATATTTAATTCCATCCTCCCTCTCCCTTATTTTTAATGTATCCCATCTCCCCTTATTTCATCTTTAAATATATTTAATTTTATATTTAATACATGAGGGGAGATGGGGGGAGGGAATGAGGAGCCCCCTGAGGAGCCCCCTGCTTCAGCCTACCTTTTCCAAACGTGCAGGATCCAGGAGTACCGGACGACGAGAGAGGCGACGACCGACTGAGTCGAAAAAGGTCCTAATCGCGTCTGTGGGCCTCAGCGATCCAGTAGTAGAGTAGCCGAAGAGTATCGCGAGAATACGCAATCCACACGGGATTTTGGTCAACGCCGGCGTGATCTCGTGTTGATGGCGAAATCCCGTGTGGATTTCGTATTCTCGCGATACTTGCTCCGAACCCGGAAGTAGGTTTTTTTAAAAAAAAATTATTTATTTTATTTTTCAATTTTTATTTTTTATTAAAAAGCTTAGGGGGCCGGAGGAAAGGGGCTTGGGGGTTGTATACGGCCCCCGGTCTGCCAGTTGGACAGCCCTGTACTATAATATAATAATTATGATATTAATACTAATAATATATGAAAAACTAGCTGTACCCGGCACGCGTTGCTGTGCCCTTTTTAGGAGATGCGAGAAAGTTCAATCATCCACGGTGTGCCCTCCTCTAAACTGCAGTTGGATGGAGTGTGGGCCATGGGGGGCATGGTGTGCCAAGTTGGGTCTTTATTGGTCTTGGTTCTGGGCCACAGTGGTCTGTGGGGAATGATGGGTTTTGAATTACTACAAATCCCATTTTCCATGGTGGTACTTCAAGTCCCATCATGCATGGTCGGGGGCTCTGTGTGCCAAGGTAGGTTACTGTAAATTCAGGCCATACACAATGTCCCATGAGCTGAGGCCTAGTTAGGAACAGCAAGTTAATGAAGCCTTACTGTCAATTCAGGCCATACACAATGTCCAATGAGTTGAGGCCTAGGCGGGAGAATCAAGTTAATGAAGCCTTACTGTCAATTCAGAGCGTAAACAGCTTCCCAGTAAGTGAGGCCTAGTTAGGGAAATCAAGTTAATGAAGTCTTACTGTCAATTTAGAGCGTAAACAGCTTCCCAGTAAGTAAGGGCTAGTTAGGGAAATCAAGTTAATGAAGCCTTACTCTCAATTTTGGGCGTGGTCTGTGATTTTTGGGGTGTAAATTTTCGGTTGGAAGTGATTTGGGTGTTTGTGTTGGGGATTGGCTCAGGCCTTTTCCTTATTCTGTTTTGGCAGTTTAGTATGGATCGAATTTTCATGTTGGCTGGCCAGTGCAGCAGTTATGCAAATCCGCCCTTATTGGCAGCCAATCATGTTGTTCAGAATGTAGAGGCTGGGTGAGTCTTTGGCTGCCCCGGAGGATGCTGGTAAATGTAGTTTTATTTTTATTCGTTGTTTTGGGGCCTTTTAGGTTTTTGGGGAAAGTTTCTTTGCTACAAACGCGTACCTTGCTTGAGGCCTATTTCTGTTGGCAAGTATTGTGTTTCTGCGTTGTATGGTTTCTTTTTTGAGGTATACATCACATGACGTGAACCCATTTATATAATAGATTCTTGATATATTAATATGTTAGTAATATAGTAAATATATATAGTAAATATAGTAAATAAATAAATAAATAAATAATGCAGATTAGAATGTAGTTCAGCCTTAAGGTGCGGCCCTCCATAATATTTTTTGGCTCTCATGTGGCCCCTTGGAAAAAATAATTGCCCACCCCTGTTCTAGTCTCTGGAACTGTACAAAAACAAACTTGCTCCACTTTCTAGATTACATCCTGCAGGTATTTTAAGATAGCTAGCTATCACGTCACCTTTCACCGTTCTCTCCACCAAGCTAAACAGATTCATCTCCCTAAGTAATTTCTCACTGCGCACAATTTACAGAGCTTTGGCTATTTTGGCCGCCCTACAGTTTGTCAATATCTTTCTCGAACTGTGATGCCCACAACTGGACACATATAAGGTTATTCCTGATTAGGTCTCACCAAAACAGAACAGAGTGGCACTATTACGGTACTTCCTTTGAGCTGGACACTATACTCCTATTTGCTTCTGCTAGGCTTTCTCCCAGAACACCAAGCTCCACCAGAATCCAAAGATCCACCCCAATATCAAAGTGGTGCAGATGATGGACATTTAGGAAAAAAGGATTCTTGTGTCCTGCAGTTTGAATCCATTGTTCAGTGTCCTATTCTCCAGAGCAGCTGAAAATAAGCTTGCTCCACCTGGCTCTCATGTCTCCTTTCAATCTTCTCTTCCACAGGCTAGACCAGTGTTTTTCAACCTTTTTTGAGCCGCAGCACATTTTTTACGTTTACAAAATTCTGGGGCACACCACCAACCAAAATGACACAAAATGACACTCTAACACAGTCATACATACAGTTAATATGTTCTTAAACGTATTTATACACTCAGTGTGAAACCTGGACTGGTTTCAATGAACACAACATAGATATCCTGGCAGGAATGGCAGAAAGATACAAACTTCCCACACAGAACTCCCATAACCAAGAGAAATTACTATAAGAGTTTGGTGGGCATTGACCTTAGGTTTTGGAGTTGTAGTTCACCTATATCCAGAGAGCACTGTGGACTCAAACAATGTTGGATCAGGACCAAACTTGGCATGAATACTCAATATGCCCAAATGTGAACACAGATGGAGTTTGGGAAAATAGACCTTGACATTTGGGAGTTACCAGCTTAGGATTTATAGTTAAAACACAATCAAAGAGCATCCTGAACTCTTGCAACAATGGAATTGAACCAAACTTGGCATATTGAACTCTCATTACCAACAGAAAGTACTGAAAGAGTTTGCTTGGGAATTGACCTTGAGTTTGGAAGTTGTAGTTCACCTACACCCAGAGAGCACTGTGGACTCAAACAATGTTATGTTGTTGTTTGTTTTCTATCCAGAATCACAATGTTGCAATCGCAGGTGACAGCAGAATTGAGGAGAAGCAACTGGAAAAGCTTACACGATACGGGGATTTAAGATCAAACTGCAAAGATTCTGGCACAAGCCAGTCAAGGGTGTCCCAGTGCTGATCAGCACACTTGAGTGCAGTGCCTAAGACCTATATCCAGAGAGCACTCTGGACTGAAACAATGTTGGATCAGGATCAAACATAGCATGAATACTCGATATGCCCAAATGTGAACACAGATGGAGTTTGGGGAAAATAGACCTTGACATTTGGGAGTTACAGTTTCTGGGATTTATAGTTCACTTACAATCAAAGAGCATTCTGAACCCCATCAATGATAGAATTGGTCCTAACTTCCCACACAGAACCCCCCAACCAACAGAAAATACTGTGTGTTCTGATGGTCTTTGGCGACCCCCAGGGGGTCCTGACTCCTGCTGTCTCTAAAAACCTTGTGAAACTACAACTCCCAGGACTCTCCCTTGAACCTAGGCTGGAGAGAGGCAGGGCTGCATTCCTGCCTTCATTCTTTCCTTCCTTCTGCAGTGCAGCTGCCCAATCCGCTTGCTTCCCTCACCCGCGAGGGTGCTGCCCTTTAAGAAAAAGACCCCTGTTGGAGGAGGAGGTGGGAATGATGGCGCCACTGCTGCTGCCACAGGGCGCCGAGGAGGGTGAGGCCCAAGATGGCGGCGGTGCCAGTGGCCGAGCAGCTTCGGGCTCCTCAGAGGCAGCGGAGGGAGGTGGCGGCGTGTCCGTGGCCTGGAGCAGTACCTGGGCTGGCTCTTCCCTCCTTCTCTGGCTCTCCAGCCCCACGGGAGGCCCAGGCCTTGGAGCAACGGCAGCAGCTGCTGCCTCAGGAGCAACATGCTGGTGAGCTGTCTATTGGGGCTGCTTTGATTGGTTCCAATTTCCCACGGCACACCTGATGATCGCTCATGGCACACTGGTTGGGAAACACTGGACTAGACCAGTGTTTCCCAACCTTTTTTGAGCCGCGGCACACTTTTAACATTAAAAAACACCACCAACCAAAATGACAAAATGACACTGTAACACCGTCATGAACCGCTGGGGGATGGGGAGCTGCTGGGCGCGGCTGCTGGGAGCCAGGGAGGAACCAGGCCACACCATGCCGCCCCCCCCCTGGCTTCAGTTCTCCCACAGCTTCGCCAGCCTTGAGGAGGCAGTGCCAAGCCAGCATTGTGCTGGCTCTGCCACCGCTGGCTTGGCACTGCCCCTCAAGGCTGGCGGCTGTGGGCGCTGAAGCTGGGGAGGGGCGGGGCCCGTGCCATGCCATGCCCCCCCTTCCCGGGCTTCAGTTCTCCCACAGCCGCCAGCTTTGGGGGCAAGCCAGCATTGTGATGGCTCTGCCAATCCGCTGGCTTGGCACTGCCCTCAAGGCTGGTGAGCTGTGGGAGTGCTGGCGAGGAGGGGCGAGCCAGGCTGCGTCATGCCCCCTCCCCGGCTTTAGCTCACACAGAGGAGCATCAGCGGTGGGCAGGGCTTCAGTAGGCGGGGCTCCTCCTCCGTGGCGGCTTCAACAACAGGGCGAGAGTCATGGCAGATTGGAGGTAGGTTGGGAAGCAGCCGAAGGAGGCGGTGCCGGGTCCCTTCTTCTTTTTCTTCGCCGCTGCCGTCCCTTCCTCCTCCTCCCAAGCAGGAGTCCGGCAGGAGGAGGGGAAGGAAGGGCAGAGAGCTTTCTCGCGGCACACCTGATGATTTGCTCGTACACTAGTGTGCCACGGCACTTTGTTGAGAAACACTGGGCTGAACAGCCCTAGCTCTAAGCCCTTCCTCATAAGACCTGGCCAGACTAGTACCAGTATAGTGTCCCATATCTTCTGGTGTTTGGTTCCAGAACATACCCCATCAGTACCAAAAATCTATGGATGCCCATGTCCCATCATATAAAGATTTAGAAATGTGTCCGTCTATAAAATAACTGAGTCCTGTTTTGCTTTTGCGTTTTTTCCTTTCAAGCTGCAGATGGATTTCCAATCTGGTGTATTTATTTATTTATTTACTAGCTGCCCGGCACGTGTTGCTGTGCCCTATTTAGAGATGCGAGAAAGTCTGGTATGTAGGTTTGAATTGTTGTTAGTTATGGTGTTGTTGGGGCCATGGCGGGTGGTTGTGGGTTGTTCTGGTGGGTGGATGTTGAAGTCCTATGGAGTTGTTTGTTGTGTGGTGTTGCTGGCGTTCTCTGCAGAGCTTGTGGATATACAATGTTTTGTCTTTCCGTCTGCTGTGTTGATGTAGAGTTGATGCTGTGGTTGGAAGTGAGTGGAGGTACTTGAAATCCATTATCCATGGTGTGTCCTCCTCTGAACTGCAGTCGGATGGGTGTGGTCATGGGGCATTTTGTGTGTCAAGTTTGGTTCTTTATCGGTCTTGGTTCTGAGCCACAGTGGTTCAGGGGTTGTGAAGTAGTACACAAATCCATTATCCATGAGGTTGCTAAGTCCCATAATCCTCCTCCAAACTGTAGTAGAATGCGTGGAGTCATAGGGGCTCTGTGTGCCAAGGTTGGTTACTGTAAATTCAGCCACAATAAGTCCATGAGCTGAGGCCTAGTCAGAACAGCAAGTTAATGAAGCCTTTACTGTCAATTCAGGCCATACAATAATGTGCAATGAGCTGAGGCGTAGTCGGAGAATCAAGTTAATGAAGCCTTACTGTCAATTCAGGCGTAAATACATTCCACTGGTGAGGCCTGGTCAGGAGTAGGTTAATGAAGCCTACTGTCAATTTTGGGCGTGGTCTGTGATTTTCTGTAGGAAGTGATTTGGTGTTGTGTTTGT
>JARBWK010000795.1:0-24746 GCA_030556195.1 Anolis apletophallus
TCTCTCTTTTAAAAAAAAAGTGTTTTAACACAAACCCGTTAAATCAAAAATAATGTGCCACTCTTTCTACATTAATACTTTTGCCAAAATTTGCATCCCAAATTAATGAAAGTAGCCAGTCTCTCAAAAACGTATTCATTATAGGCAATTTCTTCCAGGGTGTTAGATTAAAATACCTGCCGCAGGCAAGAAAACTCAAAGTGATTTAACAGGTTTATGAAACATACCCCCTTTCTTTGTGGTGTAACTGATTTCCTGTAGAAAAAAAGTTGCAACAGCAATTGAATTTGACCCTTATGCAGCAGTTCCCATGAGAGGTTATCTTTGGAGACAGCTTCAACTGTAGGAGTGAGGTATCTTGCCATTTCTAAAGTGTTATTTTTTTTTCTAAGTCGATTGGCAATCGGCGTATTTTTAAATTCCTGCATAAAGACAAGTAAGATGGCCAATTTTTCTGTGTGATGTTAATATGTTGCCTGCTTTTGTTGCTTGCTGTGTAAATAAAATGATGGTGCTGTGTGGGTGAGTCAAAATGTTCATTTTACTAGATTGCCAATGCCTTCGATGTGTCCTTCGAGCCTGTGCAATGGATTTTTTTTTGGTGGAGCGCAGCGTGCACAGAACTGGCCTCACCCTTTAAACCAAAGGTTCATCTGCCGGGGCCTAGCAAGCTTGGATGGTGGCAGCGAGGTCCTCAGGTTGTAGGTTTGGTTGAGTTCACTTCTCTTAGATGATTGACCTTACAGGTTAGATGAGCACCATCTGCCCGGGTTTGAAATTAGAGTTTTCCTTCTCTTATGATGGTTGCCAAAAGGCTAGAGAGCCCATCCTGCCCTTTGACGCTCTTTGTCAGACCCTTTGGTTGTGACCTGTCTGGCATGGGAGGCCCTACCGGTGGCTATTATGCCACCGCCAGCATAGCTCACAACTTCATTAGGGTATGCAAGCCTCTCCCCCACAACAAGGGGCGCCAATGGAAAGGAGATTGCCAATGCAGAGAGGCTTGGGAAAAGGGTGAATTTAAAACCACTTCCTACAATTGCCAATGCAAAGGCTCTGGGAAAGATGGGGGTTAATTTAAAACCACTTTCCAAGATCTGGGATGATTTTTTTTAAAAAAGATAAATAATCAAAATTCTGGAGGGACAATGGACAATGGAAGTACAATGTGGGTTTTAGGACTTCAAGAGAGCAGCTTCCGTGCTTCGTGCTGTTATCTACTTTAGGAAATTGCTGCCTGCTTTGCTCTTGTCTGCTTTGACTTTAGTTGATTTTGTGTGGTTTTTATTCCTGGTATGTTTGGCTTCATGAAGAGAGAGAGAGAGAGAGGGGAGGAGGGGGAGGGAGGCTGGAATGAGTAGTCTGAAGAAAATGATGCTTCTGCCTCTTCACTTTGTGCTTTCTTGCCACAATGTTGTGCTTCTACCATTTTAAAGTTGTGAATGTGCATTTAATTTATATATTTTCTTATTTAAAAACACGTAACAAAAATGGGGGGGGGGGGGTCCGGGGACTGGAATGGATTAATAGCATTGCAGTGGGAAAATCTGCTTTGAAATAAGAACAGTTTGAGTTAAGTGCTTGGTCACAGGACAAATTATAAACTCTCAAATCAAGGAATCATGGTATATAAAGGGAAATGTATTACAGTTGCTGTGGGTTTTTGGGGGTTTTTTTGGCGAAAGATGCTTAAATTTCAGATTTAATGCAATATGGCACCAGCTTAATTGCTTCACTAATATGGAACCTGGGATTTGTAGTTTGGTGAGCATCAGCACTTTTTAAGCAGGGATTGCTTGTAAAAGTACGACTCCCGTGATTCTGCAGCATTGAGCTGCGGCAGTTAAAGAGTTGTCAAATGGTATTAATTCGACAGTGTGGATGCATCCTAAGTGCCCATTTATTTGTGGATTTACTCATGGCTTTTACTTATGACTTCTTGACCACACTTCCAAGACGATGGCAAAGCACATTTGCCTGATCGCCTATGGCGACTGATGAGTATTTTGAGAGATATGAGAAATAGCAGAGCAGAACAATCCAACTGGCAAAGGAGAAGCTGAACAGCTACCTGTTCCCTCTCCCCTTTACAGAATATAGCAGGAAAAAAAAAAAACCCCAGTCTTCTCTGTAAAGCATGCTAAAAGCAATTTAGTTATAAATTATTCTTCATCTTCAAATATATGTCCAATGGAGTATACAGAGATAAGAGAATGGCTGCAGATGAGAATTAGAGTTAGGGTATGGAAAAACTGTTAGAGGGCATGGAAAAAGCAGCAAGTCACCATAAAATTTGCTGTGTTTAAATTCCTACTGAATTAAATGCAAAGTAGCAATTATTGAGCACAGGAATGTAAAGACAAACTGGACAAACAAATGTTAGTAAACTTTTCCTTTTCTTTCCTTCTTGATGTTCATTTTATACAAATGACTAATATTGTTACAGACAAGCTAGGACTCACTTTTAAAGGGACAGTAGCTTTTGCACACCAGGTACTTAGCCAGGCAGACCCATATTATCATAATTTTTCAAAAACGATGGACAAAATTGAACCAAAATAGAAACATTTTAAGTCCCACTGATTTCAGTGAATGTTTACAGCATGTGCTTCAATCCAGTAAAATCAGAGGGATTTGGAAGCTGGTAATAGTGTGTGTTTTAAAATCTTTTTTATTGCAACATTCCAGCTAGCTCTCTATGCAGCAAATATCTGATGTTTTCATGGAAGTTTTATTGGACCCCAAGGCACGTCTGGATGCCACAGAATTGGAGCTGAAGATTTCCAGCCCATTACCTACCTAATTGGTGAATTTGTTGCCTAGTATTTGAATCAGCATTAAAAGCTTTGTTCTGGGGTGCACTCAGAAGCCCTGAGATATATAAATATACGTATTTATTACATTGCTACTAGTTGGGAACTGGGAGATCCACTCATAGTGTCAGCAATACATTTGGTAGCAAACACACTTTATTCAGCACAAATTATTATGGAAAGTATAATAAGGGGGGAAGTTTGGCACAACATTTAGAGTGTTATGGAGCTAAACATATGCCATTTTTGGTGGGCTGTTCTTTTAAGTCTACATTCCTGCTTATTTTATGATGCTCAGAGGCAAGAGGCATTGTTATATGCTGGAGGGAGCAAAAAATGTCAAGGACTAGGAGCAAGGGCATTTGAGGATGAATAGAATCATAGAATCATAGAGTTGGAAGAGACCTCATGGGCCATCCAGTCCAACTCCCTGCCAAAAAGCAGGGCACGTTCAAAACACCCCCAACAGATGGCCATCCAGTCTCTGTTTAAAAGTCTCCATAGAAGGAACCTCCACCATACTTCGGGGTAGAGAGTTCCACTGCTGAACAGCTCTCACAGTCAGGAAGTTCTTCCTAATGTTCAGGTGGAATCTCTTGTCCTGTAGTTTGAAGCCATTGCTCCACGTCCTCGTCTCCAAGGCAGCAGAAAACAAGCTTGCTCCTTCCTCCCTATGGCTCCCTCTCACATATTTATACATGGTCATCATGTCTCTTCTCACCCTTCTCTTCTGCAGGCTAAACATGCTCTGCTCTTTAAGTCGCTCCTCATAGGGCTTGTTCTCCAGACCCTTGATCATTTTAGCCACCCCTCCTCTGGACACATTCCAGCTTGTTGATACCTCTCTTCAATTGTGGTGCCCAGAATTGACTCAGTAGTGCAGGCGTGGTCTCACCCCGGCAGTGGGTTAGCATAGTGCATGGTGGCACTGGGTAAAGAAAAGCCTGGAACAGGAGATCTGTGTGCTATGGATGGATAAATGCACAAGTTATCTGGGGTAAACTGAACATAATAACAGCAAGTGATGGAGGTATTAGTTGCGTTCAGAGTGCTGGTTTGTGAGTAAGCTGCTAAGTTCGATCTGTAATGATAACAACATCTATGTCAATGTATCCACTTCCTCTAAGATAATAAACATTAGTGTGTGACCATACTTGAGTCACAGAACTTTGATGTTGCTTTAATTGTCATGGTTGTAACCAACAGAATTATGGAATTTGTAGTTTGATTCAATACTCAGATAGAGAGCACTACCCATTCCCTGAACTACTTCTTTTTAAGTACTTCACCAAACAGATACTCCCAGGATATCATAGGCTGGGATAATAGCAGTTAAAGTGGTCATAACTCTAAAGCAGGGGCCCTCAAACTTTTTAAACAAAGGGCCAGGTCACAGTCGCTCAAAGTGTTGGAGGGCCGGATTAGAATTTGAAAAATAAATGAATTCCTATGCACACTGCACACTATTTATAGTGCAAAAACACTTAAAAACAATACAATAATTAAAATGAAGAACGATTTTAACAAATATAAACGTATTAGTATTTCAATGGGAAGTGTGGGTCTGCTTTTGATTGATGAGATAGGATTGTTGTTGTTGTTTGCTTTCAAGTAGTTTCAGACTTAAGTTGACCCTCAGCGAGGGCCGGATAAATCTCAGGCCTTTGGGGACCCCTGCTCTAAAGTAAATGTACTCCTAGAAACATGGCATGAACTCTAAGGAGAAGACTGAGGTGTGTACTATGGAAAATATTTTCTTCTTTACTTGCTGTAGTTAATTAATGTCTGTGCATCATCTGCTGTACTTGGAGGCAGACCTGAGATATTAATTTCCCCACTGGCCATATGGGCAGCTCCAGACTTTCAAATGTGTTCTGTGCTATGGTAAAGTGAAGAAATGCTAACAGCCATGGATAACTCGCCATGTGTTTAATGTATAGAAATCTTAACACCTCATACACACTTCACTCCAGCCCTTGGTATGCATTAGAATCTGTTCAGGCCCAAAAGCTTACTATACTTTTCAGCTGCAAAATAAGCCTGTGTACCTACAAAGCCTTATCAATGTCCAGTCCCTAGTTTGTCTTACAGAATGTCAGGCCCATTTAGACGTTGAGTATTTCTATAGGCTTTCAGATAATTAGATAGAAGCTTTGATGAAAAAACTCTTTGAAGTAATGTTCTTGTATTTTTTAAAATCCAAAGACATTAAAAAGAGATACATTCTCTGCAATGACATCACCATTAAACAGACAACAAGCACGTATTTCTTGGGCTTCAAGCCATGCTAACTCCTTATGTTCTAATATTGTAATAATTTTTGTCTTTCCAACATCTGGGGTTTAGAAAAAAGGCAGCCTGTCTTTGATTCAAATGGGTTACTTTAATAACTTCCAAGCAAATGTGAAACATTAAGCATAAAGAAAAAACGAATGCTTTGAGCACAGTTATTAAAATTATCCCCTAAGGTAATGAGAAAGGACACATAAAGCAATTTTCAGATTTTATTATCAGTGATGATAGTGGGATCAAAACTCAGTTTGGCCTTCAGCTCATTAGGAGTCAACTTCTGCTTATTTTTATTCCTGGCCTTAAATTTGCCATATATCAAGTAATGCAAGGTTCAGCACCTCCCCAAGAGCTTCAATGTACATTTCTCTTATCATTGAATTATTGCAGACACGTCTTACACCCCAGCGATGAAGGCAGAGAACTAAGAGATTAAGTTTTCAGTTGGCTTCAAGCCCTGGTGGTGCTTTCCCTGGAAAGTGGTGTTAATAACATACTCTATTGCAGTGGTTCTTAACCTGTGAGTCCCCAGGTGTTTTGGCCTTCAACTCCCAGAAATCCCAGCCAGTTTACCAGCTGTTAGCATTTCTGGGAGTTGAAGGCCAAAACATCTGGGAACCCACAGGTTGAGAACCACTGCTCTATTGAATAGAGATCTTGTCCCAGTAACTCCTCTAGAACATTGCTAGTTAAATTGTGGGTTCAAACTCCAGATGGGGTCCCCTTACCTCAATGCTGGGGCCGCAAAAAAAATTGCAATAGTAAAAGGTTTCTGAATGCTACCTAGACATTTCAATGAATGTGTTAGCAAAAATATGCAGTGTTTACAGACGACTCTGCAGAAAGTGCTTCAACTGTACTTCATAAAAAGGAAAATCAGCCTGTCTAGAAAGCCTTCAAATGCTGATTTATTATCAGTAAATGTTTAATTTGTATACCTATTTTAAATACCTACTTTTTGTCTGGTAAAGTTAGATTAAAGTGATCAGGTATTAAACTGACAAAGGAGTGTTTCATATATAAGGAGTTCATCACACTAGACTGGAGCATTTATCCAGCCCACTTTAAATCTGGTTGCTACCTGCTGCAGAGTGCTGGGGTTTGTAGTTTAGTGAGGCTCAGGACATCTCTAGCTGAGGGGTTGAAAGGAGTAGTCCAAACGATGCCTCTAGTAAAAATGAATTAATTTGGAATAAACCAAAGTTTCCTTGGTTTGTTCTGAATTAATTAAATACCTCTTTAGATCCAGACCTTCCTGAAAAGCCCAGGTCTAATAACGTATTGGGCCTGGGGGGACTGTCTTCCAGGTCTGTCTCCACTGCCATCCTTCACCTTTTGGACTTCTGGAAGCCAAGGTGTGGGAGGACATACACCCTATTCCCCCATCCCCCATTTTCCTGCTAAAACTTACATTAAAAGGGCCTTGGTCACCATAAATCCCCTTCTCGTGTTCTCCTGGTGTGAGAAAATGACACGCAGGGAGACTGGGGTGGGGTGGGGGGGAGCAGAAGGAGTTTCCTTACCCCTCCCATCTCCTCAGGAGTAGCCATCTCTGATAAATCCAAGGGTTTAGTAGGTAGGTGTAGACAGGAATCTGCACCCAAGTGAGGCATTTTAACCCTATTTGGTCTGGGTTTTATGCCTATGTAGAAGCACCCTAGGTAGCACATAATTCTAATGAAGTACTTGGAAGTGTGCAAAAAGATGATGTGTAACTGAAATGGAACAGCAAAGGATTGAATACTGAAGGCTATTCCAGAGAATGGAAAAATAAGAAATGAAATTTGAGATTGTGGCAGCAGCATATAAGGATAGAGAAAGTGAGGAAGCAGTTAACCAATAAACCTTAACTAATGCTCCATCTGCACTGACCATTTAGTGCAGTTTCAATCTGGTATGGAAAAGAAGTGAATTCACTGGGCAGATGGTTACATAGGAAGTCTTGGAACCACTTTGAGGCCCATATTGTGATTACACAAACCACAGAACACTGATGCACATTAAGGGCTTTCTTTTGCATGCTTCTGTGAGAGTTTTGACCTTATCACATGGGGGAGCACCCCTTCCCCTGGTGCTGTTTCACCAGCAAGTATGGTGAAATGGCAGGCACGAGGGGCGACTCTGTCATATTGGGGGTGGGGAGCATTGCCCAAACAAGGCAGAAGTGTGCTGGCTCCATTGGAGCCAGTACAACATGGGAAAATGTCCAAGGAAGTCACACAATGTCATGAAATGGCAGGTGTGGGGCTCCGGCCCAGAAGAAGGCTCAAAGTGTCCTAGGAGACTTGTTTTGGTAAGTATGATGAGGTGATTTGTCATCTGGCTGCTGCAGTTTGAAACTAGCTTTGAACTGCATTAAATGGTCAGTGTAGATTGGGATGAAAAAACTTGTCTCTTCAGGAGAGTTACAATGATTTATATCAGGAATGTACAACTGTCTTTGTGTTGGGAAGGGGCAAAATCCATGTTTTTCAATCCACCTCTACAAGTCTCATCATTACTCTTGAAATTTGATGCCATTTATAAATTTGTATGTTGGCTAGAATTTGTGTCTTTTGGGATGGTATTATTAGGGAAAGGGAATCCTAACTACCGTATATGGTTGCTTGGGTGATTTTTAGCACAGATGGTTTAGCATGGAGGTTTAGCACAACTAGTAAATCATCCGCAATGATAAGATCTATCAACTGAAAGGCTGCAAGTTCAAAGCCCCGGGTTGGTATGAGCATTGAAACAACACCTCCTTGTTTTGTCTGTCTGTGTACTGTCTATACAAACAGCACTGAATGTTTGCCGTGTATGTGTATTTGTGATCTGCCCTGAGTCCACTTCAGGGTGAGAAGGGCGCAATATAAATAAAGTGATATTATTATTATTATTATTCACTGATTTTAGGTGAAGGACAGGCCATTTTTGAAATTGGGGCGGGGCGGGGAATCAATGTGTTTGTGATAGTTCAAAGCTTGTCAAACGGAGGCTGGGGGCCATATACAACCTTATTTTTAAGGCAAGAAAATGATTTGCTACCTCTTCCCATCCCAGTTTGGTAGGAAAAAATTGCATGAAAATGGAATACATGGTAGAGGTGTTACCAGAAAAGTAAACTACAAGGCTTAAGGAGAGAGGCTTGAGAGTTAAGAAGTCAAAAAAAGAAAAATATCATATTGACTGTGGCAAATCAAGGAGTGGGGGGGAGAGCAGGGCAATCCCAACTCCCCGTGTCCCACCTCACCATCACCAGACACATCCTCATCACATATGGTGAAATGTTGCTGCACAGCTTCCCCCGCGGTAGCCCTGCTGTTCCTAATAGAACACTTGGAGGTTCCCGTGTTGGTGGCACAGTTTCATAGGATGCTGCTGCTTCAGTTGAGCCACAAAGCCCCACTGGAAGTGAGTGATGGGCAGGATGAGGCTCCTTGGCACAACTGAGGCAGAAGCATCCTAGGACATTGATATTTCTTTGTGTGATGAGGTCGTAAGTCTTTGGAACACTGTAACATTGGCTATCTCACTGCACCATCGATTCTTTATCCTACCCCAAATCACAATAATGGAAGCGCCTATCATAAACATGTGTCAGTCTGCCTCTCAATATCGCCTTCTTATGATGTATAACTCCGATGAAGTGATCTACATCTATCTCATCGGTTTGTTGTGTATTTTATTGTGTCTCTTTGTATTTTATAGTGTTATAGTGTTTTATATTTTGTTTTTAACCTGAATCCATTGTTGTAAGTCACCCCGAGCCACCCGGGAGTGGCGACTCACAAATACAAATAATAATAACAAATACAGATAAATAAACACATATCTTCGAAAGATACCATGATTCATGGTATTGAAGATCACCAAAAACTACAAGAGAATGAACAGAGAAGCATTCACCTGTCTATTCACCAGTGTAGATCTTTCATCTATGCCAGTGATTGGAATTTAACCCCACACTGCACAAGTCTCAAGTCTTCAATGAGGTATAGTTAGTTAGTTTAGTATAAACAAAGGCTTTCCCTTTCTCCATGTCTCTGTATGACAGTTGGGAATGTATCTATTTCTTCTGTCCTGTTTCTGCTCTCATTCTGATAGGTTGTGTAGAATGGATAATTTTCTACTGCAAGCCTTTCAAAACCTGACTTCTGTTTCTTACATATGCTGTGTGCTTTGAGATCTCTCTTTGCGTGTGTGCCAGGGAGATGTAGTGAAACCTTAGAAGAGATGGGTGCTAGAGTAGCTCAGACTCAATTCTTGATTATTAAGAAATGCTGCTATATTTTAGGGTAGTTTTCCCTAAGTCAGGATGCCTCCCCCCCGCCCCCACCTACGGCTCGGGTTAGCGCTGAGCCGGCACTGAACTTGTCAACTACCCAAGGTTCAGATCGACGCCCTCAGGAAAGAAGGAAGGTCGATAAGAACATAAAGAGACCCTTCCGATCACGGACCTTCTGGGGGGCCGGCTACAGCCAGAAGGAGAGCCACCTAGATCGGACCTGTGTATTGGCCCTGGCTGGCCAGACTACAAAGACATCAAAGGGTCAGAGGGGCCACTCCAATGACCAAATGGACAAGCTGCCCATGGGGGCCCACCAAGGACATGGGTGCTCGATTGGCGAACGGCTTCGGTCCCCTTTTCCGTGAAGGGGGTCCGGGATTAGGGGCTTGCCGGCTGAATTGGCGATGAATGACCGAGACTCCTTGCAGGCCTCCCCTTTTCAGGGGGTGTGCCGGAAATTGAACCCCCGGCCAATTTCTGCCAACCAGGCTTGCTGAGTATCCCAGTGATCTCGGGATGGGGTGAGTACGGTAGGCGCAGGCCGAATGCTAAGGTTACTGCGAGAACCGGACCGAGTCAAAGACGGACTCGACCCGGCTCTGACCTGCGTCCTATCCCCAGACACGTTGTTGATAGACATCCAGTTCTCCCCCCTTCCACTCTGGTGCTGGTTAACGCACGTTCCGTTCGGAACAAAACGGCTACTGTCAGGGAATTCTGTGAGGATCTCAAAGCGGACCTGTTTTGTATCACCGAGACATGGCTCCAGGAGAGCGACTCCATCTGCCTCCATGAAGTGGTCCCCCCCTGACTACGTTGCCACGCACCAGAATAGGAACGAGGACGGGGTGGCAATACTCTCCCGTGATGGATTACACCTTAGAGCGATCCTGCGCTTGTCACCTCGGGATTGGAGAGTGTTGGTCTGGTGTGGGAGTCCCCGGAGAGCCTGGTGATCCTGCTGGTGTACCGTGCGCCTAGCGCACCAGCGGAGAGCCTGGCGCGTCTGCTAGAGACTGTGTCGGAGTGGGCATTGAGGTTCCCCAGGCTTATTGTTCTGGGTGACTTCAATGTCCACGCCGACGCAGCCTCTGTTCCATCTGCAGCCGCGGACTTAATCTCGACCATGGCGACATTGGGCCTCTCCCTGTGTAACTCGGGACCCACACACTCGGCCGGACACACCCTCGATTTGGTGTTCATCGCAGGGGTTCAAGTGGACCTAGCCTCTGTAATAGAGGTACCATGGTCGGACCACTGTGCTCTAAGTATCCGGGTTGAGCAACCGCCTCCCCCATGCAAGGGCGCCGAACAGATTTTTGTTCGCCCAAGGAGACTTATGGAACCCGAAAGGTTCCTGAATGCTCTAAGGGACCTGGAGTCTATCAGCGTCTCGGTCGACGAGCTAGTCCAGACCTGGAACCTCTCACTGGTAAGAGAGCTAGAGACTCCGTGGCCCTCCGCCGGGCCCACCCTCGACCGGTTTCGGCCACTGGACGCAGATGCTGTTGATAAGATAGTGACTGCAGCCCGCCCTACCACCTGCTCCTCGACCCGTGCCCTCCTGGCTTGTTAGATCTTGCCTGGAGGGGTTACGTGGGCCTCTGTTGAATATCATTAACAGCTCTCTTGAGCAAGGAGTTTTTCCAGAGTGCTTAAAAGAGGCGGTGGTAGCTCCATTACTGAAGAAACCATCATTGGACCCTGCGGTTCCCTCCAACTACCGCCCAGTGTCGAATCTTTCGTACCTGGGCAAGGTGGTTGAGAGGGCAGTAATGGAGCAGCTGCAGTCCTTCTTAGATGATACAACATGGCTAGACCCCTTCCAGTCCGGCTTCCATTCGGGGCATGGGACGGAGACGGTCCTGGTCTCCATCACAGACCAACTCCGCTGCCAGCTCGACCAAGGCGGGTCTGCGCTGCTCGTGTTATTGGACCTCACGGCAGCGTTTGACACGGTCGACCACAATCTTTTGATCCACCGCCTGGCCATGGCTGGAGTGAGGGGGACGGTCCTTAAATGGCTGACCTCCTTCCTCCGCCAGCAGTCTCAGCGTGTGAGGAGGGGCGGGGTGGTTTCCGAGGGCTCCCCATTAGTATGTGGAGTCCCTCAGGGGGCCATTCTCTCCCCTCTGTTATTTAACATCTACATGCAGCCGCTTGCACAACTGGTGCGGAGTTATGGGCTGGTCTGTCACCAGTACGCTGATGACACCCAGCTCATTCTGAGGATGGAGGGCAGGCCGGAGTCCGTCCCCGATAATTTCCAACATTGCCTTGAAGCCGTTACTGGATGGCTGCGAGCCAGTAGGTTGAGGGTGAATCCGCGAAGACGGAGATCTTGTGGCTGGGCCGCCCGGGCGAGGTGGGTGGCCGGCTTCCGACCCTGACGGTGCGGCGCTGCACCCAGCGCCGTCAGTGAAGAGCCTGGGTGTCCACCTGACTCCCAGCTGACCATGGAGGCCCAGGTCTCCATGGCTAGCAAGGCGGCTTTTTCCACCTCCGCCAGGCAAGGAGGCTCGCCTCTACCTCTCCCGGAGAGACCTAGCCATGGTGATCCAAGCCACGGTCATCTCGAGGCTAGATTACTGTAATGCGCTTTACGTTGGCCTGCCTATGTCGGCGATCCGGAAGCTCAAGCTGGTGCAGAACACTGCCGCCCGGCTCCTGTCTGGGGCTCCAGCAGGTTGCCGTATAACACCAATCTTGCAGGATCTGCACTGGCTGCCTATTGAGCACCGGGTCGCCTTCAAAGTGCTGGTTCTCACCTTCAAGGCCATTCACGGCCTGGGGCCAGCGTACCTGAGGGACCGTCTTACCCCATATTGCCCAGCGAGATCACTGCGGTCCAAAGAGGCCAACCTCCTAGCAGTTCCATCTGTAAGGTTGGCCCATTTAACATCCACCCGCCGGAGGGCGTTCTCTGTGATAGCCCCTACGCTATGGAATGCCCTCCCGGCTGAAGCCAGAGCCTTGAGGGACCTACTCCCGTTTAGACGGGCCTGCAAAACTTATTTGTTTAGGCAGGCCTTCGGAGAGTAGGCCCATGTGTATATCCGCTTGGTTATACTTGCTGCTGCTCTATTGTTTTAATTGTACTGCATTGTTTTAATTGTATTTTTAAATGTTTTATGTTTTAACCCACGGCATTCTGCCATTGGTTCCTGTGAGCCGCCGCGAGCCCCCGGGAGTCGGCGGTTGAGAAGTTCCAATAATTATTATTATAATTATTAATTCAGAAAAGCCTTTGTTAGTAAATATAATGAATTAATATATTTATTCTTCATGGCCCTCTTCCTCATTTTATATGTCAGATTTCACATAAGGCTATCTACACACCCCACATCTGAAAGGTCCAGATCTTTTCAGGTGTTTTTTAAAACCTGGAATAAAACTGGATTTCCAAATAGATTCCAGATTCCTTTGCATAACATTCTGTGTTATAAAATTAAACATATGGAGCACATGTGCTGTGCATGAGGGGAAATGTACCTGCTTTTCCCTCTCGAAATGCCTATTTTGTAATTCACGCAAACAATAACAGGCCTGTTTAATCTAATACCATCTGAAGAAAGGTAACACGGCTTTTGTATGTTTAATATTATTTATAGCATTTGTCAAAATATTAATGTATACCATCCATACGTTTATGCATCTGAATATGTTTTCATTGAGCATGATTGCCCTGTCTGTTGATTTATGGTCGTTTATTTCCTTAATAAGGAATGATAGAATGAGGGAAATGTGATTTCTTACGTGTAGTTCACATGATTCAACAACACATGAATGAAACAGCAAGGGTTTAATCTTTTTGAGCTTAACACTTTCAAGCAGAAAGTTTTGGCTCTCAAAATTGCATTGGAGCTTTCTTTGTTCCCAAGAGCCTCAAGAAACTCCTGTAGTGAATTTGAAAGGTCTTTATTCCAATGGCTTTGAAAATTTTACAGTAATGTCCTTTTACTTCTGAAATTATATTTTGCTTATGGAGGCCCCTGTATCCACAGGGAATAGCTTTCTGGCTGAACCATGGTTATCTGAAACTGTGGGCATGTCCGAATGCCATTAAAAATTATTTACTGTCCTGGCATACCAGAGTTGTGTTGGAGGACCTAGAGATTTCTAGAGAGGTATCCTTTCTAGGAATTTACTAAGCCCTTCAATGCAACTCTATAGCAACTTCCAGATTTCCTTGAATTCCAAGAACATTCCCAGAGAGACACCTTACTCCAGGTATGCATACATAAAACTGCAGCTATGGGGTCCAATGGTTATGGAGGTCTTACTGTATTTAGTTACACTGTATTCTTAGGTACATAAATGCTGCAGCTGGATATCCTGCATTAAGCAAGGTTGGACCAGATGGTCTGTATGGTCCCTTTCCCACTCTATGACACATACAACCACAAAGATACACAGTAATTTTACAAATCCTAACAAGCAACAATTAACAAATTGGCATGCTATAGGACCTTAAATTATAATTAATTATTTTGTCATTCATGTCTTGTCTAGACTGATGGAAAGGGAGCAGATGTTGCATGTGGGCCGAGTAGTAGTGCCTTGTCAAAAGGATCTGGTCCAGATTATTTTTCAGGTTGCCAGGATGTCTGTATTCAGAAAAGTCTTTGTTAGCAAATATAATGAATTAATATCATGTTTTAATAAAGTCATTATCTTCATCCTTCCTTGCCTGTTGTCTTATTTTATATGTCAGTTTTTCACAGAAGGCTGTCCTTGAAACTCTTGATTCCATTGTTGAAAAAAATAGTAGAGATAGTAACAATATTGTTTTAGTCTTTAAAATGAAACTAAATTCATTTTAGTTTTACCTCAAAACACTAACAAACTAATAGAAATTCATTCATGTTTATCATTCTTGTACAAAACTTTCTAGAGGTATGTAGAAGCTCTGGTTCTGTATCGTTACTAGAAGATTAATAATAATTTCATACTGAGTTTTCAAGCAAGCATCTTTTATTTCCTTGAATTAACTCTCCTGTAACGACTCTCCAACACTCGGTAAGGATCACGCGTAGATTGAAAGCACGGTCCAACACGATTTTATTGCAGGTACGACACATGTGAAGCAAAAGCACCTGCCCGCCACCAAAACACAACTTATATACCCCAACCCCCCCTCCCATCGCCCATGCAATGTCCAGGTAGGGTTGCACCATATCCGGTGATTCAGCATATCCCATAGTCCAAAGGGATGTGACCTCATGGCCCCATGAGTCAGCAGTAGGAGTCCAATTGTCCAATGTCCAGGCTCGGAGGAGTTACATCACTTCCCCTGCAGCCTTGCACACATGTGTTACCTCACTTCCACATAACTCAGCACAGTCTTATATAACTGGAGCCCAAGGTCATCCAAGAACTAGGGCAAGGTCGATGCAATCTCATGCCAGGCTGGAGCTTGAACTTCACTCAAGCTCAAGTCACCCAGTCCTGACATAACGGCCTCCTCCACCACGTCCTCCCCCTGTAAAACAAAACATCATTCAATCCGGAGGATGAAAGGGGCCCACATATCATTCAATCCGGAGGATGAAAGGGGCCCAGGGGGAGGACGTGGTGGAGGAGGCCGTTATGTCAGGACTGGGGAGACTTGAGCTTGAGTGAAGTTCAAGCTCCCAGCCTGGCATGAGATTGCATCGACCTTGCCCTAGTTCTTGGATGACCTTGGGCTCCAGTTATATAAGACTGTGCTGAGTCATGTGGAAGTGAGGTAACAGTTGGTGGTACTCACAGCATTCAAACCTCTATAATCAATACACATCCGCAAACTACCATCCTTTTTTCTCACGAAACAACACTGGCGCTGCAATGGGAGACTCAGACCTCCGAATAAACCCTCTTCTTAAATAGCCATCGATCTGCTCCCTTAATGCTTCCTTCTCTTTCACCGTCATAGCATATATCTTAGGCTTGGGTAGGACAGCCCCTTCCTTAACTTCTATACTACACTGTACGTTGCGGGGGGGGAAGACCCTGAGCTAAAATTGGGTTAAACACATCAACATAATCCCAGTATTCAGCTGGCACCCTTGTACATCATTCCTACCCCCTCCTTCGCATTAGGAGAACATTGTACCACCCCCGTCTTCCAATCGATCTTGGGATTAACTTGCTCAAGCCACGGTAACCCCAATACCACCTCATGACCTTTAATGGGGGCCACTACAAAATCAATGTCCCCTCCCAGGGTCCCACCCGACCCTTTAAATCCTTAGTCCCCACAGTGAAAGGGCCCCCTCAATAGAGGATCCATCTAATTGCGTAAATGTTACAGGTGTTTCCAAGGGCTTTGTACTCCCACCCAAATCCCCAATCAACTGGGACATAATATTCTCTGAACACCCACAGTCTACTAAAGCTTTTTTTTTTCCACAATCCCATCTCCTTTAATCAAACCCAATGTACATTGAATATTGAGCTCACCCCAACACTTTTCCCCTCATCATTGTCCACAAAAGCGGTTCGCGGAGGCCACCTTCACCGGCTCCAGTGCCTGCCTTTGTCGGCACTGGGACGCAAAATGACCGGGTTGTGAACAAATAAAGCAAAGGCCTCGTCCCTTCGATGGCCTTTTTCACTGACTGATCGGTTGTCATTGGCACGAAGAGCCTCTCCTCCACGGAATCGCCCCTCCGCAACACCACGACCGGACCCTCTGGACCTCATGGGTTGAAAACGACGCCGCTGCACCAGGGCAAGAATTCCTTCAACACTGCCAGCCAACTGGATCCAGCCACCAACGCCTCCAGGATCATCCCGATGTAGACACCACTCCAGGATCTCCTTACGCAGGCCGCTTTAAATAATTCCAATAGGGTAGCTGGAGACCACTCCGCAACTTTTCCAGCTAACCCCATGAACTCCTCCATACTCAGTGACCGACCGGGATCCCTGATTCAAACAACGGCGCCTCCTTCGCCTTAATCCGCTCCAATGGATCTCTAAACCGGCTCAGACGCCTGTAGGAAGGCTCCCACAGACTGCAAACACGGGTCTCGACGATCGTGGCATTGAACGTACCACTCAGCTGCCCTTCTTCCTTGAACACTGCACCGATGGCCGTACTCGGCTGCTGTCGCCGGATAGAGATGACCATAATCCTCCATATGGTCCTGCACCGCAGCGGCAAAGAAGGCTACTTTGCAGGCTTCTCCTTCAAACTCAACCCGCAATGGTTCCTTCTTCAAACGGGCCCCGAATTCCTGGGAAACCGCTTCCCTTCCATGAGGGACCTCAAGCATGGTAACACCTCTTCCCATTCCGGCTTGAGGTAAGGGCCGCCCGCGGACTTCCTCCTGGATGGCCACCATTGATCCTCACTCCCAAAGGAGATCTAGGACGCTCAGCTGATAGTCCGCCATCCATCCAAGAATAATAAGTGAAGTCTCCTCCGCCCGGGGCACTCCACACCGACTCCATCGGCTCTCTACGGGACATGGCTCGGGACATCCTTCTCATAGTCTGTTCCATAGCCTCCAGCTTACATCTCATCACCTCCAACTCCGAGGGTGATGCCGGCTCCGTGGTTTCACTACCACACTTCCTACTAACTGGCCTGTCCTTCGGCACAGTTTCTCTGGGGCCACGCACTTCTGGATCCGTCCAAACTGCCCAGTCCTTCGGAACAGCTTCTCCGATCCCTCCGGCCCTCCGGACCTCCACCTGAACTGGCCTGTCCTTCGGCACAGTCTCTCTGGTCCCATACACTTCTGGATCTGCTTGAACTGACCAGTCCTTCGGAACAGCTCCTCCGATCCCTTCATTCCTCCAAACCTCAGCCTGTCTGGAGACAAATCTCTCTCTCCTTCGCGGGCAACCTCCAGGCTCACCTGAGCTTCCCAGAGTCGCTCCGCTTCCTCAAATTCCTCCTCCTGGGCAACAGCACCTTCCATCATTTCATGGTGCTCATCCGGCACCCCACTTGGTCGAGTGGTCCAATCCACTCCATAGTGCGCCGGATTCCTCAGGAGCCGAATCCCATCTATCGATATATTCTTCTTTTCTCCAAGCCAACCTCTCCATTGCTGGGATAGTTGAAAAAGGGGCTTTTGCTTCTGTAACGACTCTCCAACACTCGGTAAGGATCACGCGTGAGATTGAAAGCACGGTCCAACACGATTTTATTGCAGGTACGACACATGTGAAGCAAAAGCACCTGCCCGCCACCAAAACACAACTTATATACCCCAACCCCCCTCCCATCGCCCATGCAATGTCCAGGTAGGGTTGCACCATATCCGGTGATTCAGCATATCCCATAGTCCAAAGGGATGTGACCTCATGGCCCCATGAGTCAGCAGTAGGAGTCCAATTGTCCAATGTCCAGGCTCGGAGGAGTTACATCACTTCCCCCTGCAGCCTTGCACACATGTGGAAGTTACCTCACTTCCACATGACTCAGCACAGTCTTATATAACTGGAGCCCAAGGTCACCCAAGAACTAGGGCAAAGGTCGATGCAATCTCATGCCAGGCTGGGAGCTTGAACTTCACTCAAGCTCAAGTCTCCCAGTCCTGACATCTCCATTAATATGTCACAGGAAGCAATATAAAGCATAGCAGTTTGAGTCTTCAAGCCTTCAAATAAGAACAAATTAAGACTTGTGGGTTGTGAGTTGCATTAGGCATGTCTCTTTTTTTGGTAAGTGGCTAAAGGAAAATTCCAAGAACAGAAATATCATGCAGTTATGCAATTATCCCACCGCTTTACATATAGTGGGCCCTAAGTATCCACTGGGATTTGGTTTTTGGACCACCTCTGGATACAAAAATCTGTCCCAAGTCCCAAAATACATGATGATGCAGTAAAATGATGTCCCTTATGGAAAATGGCACATAATTCAAATGAGTGCCAGAGAGATGGGTTAAATGGGAAGAGGCAACAGCAGGATATGGCTATGAATCAACATAGTGCTTGGCATGTGGCAAAATCAAGCTTTCATTTTTGGAATTTCACTTTTTTTTATTTAAGTGTTTATTTATAAAGACATCTACATACTGCCTTTGAGCACCTCCTTTATAAGTGCCCTCAAGGGTGGTTTATAAGAATACAGTGTTCCTTCGCCATTCGCTTATTTCGGACTTGCTGTTTTGCAGTTTTCAATAAATATTAATTTAAAATATATATCGCGGTATTTACACTGTTTTGTGGATTTTTGCTGCCGCCACTCTCAGAGGCACTTTCCCTCCTCAGTCCACTCTCCCTCCAGCCTTGAAGGGTCTTTCCTTCCTTTCTTTAACTTTATTTTAAGTTTATAAAGACTTAAAATTGTGTATAAATACTAAAATAATGTATAAATATTAAAGTAAATATAACATCTCTACTTCGCAGATTTTATTGCGGGTGGTTCTGGAACATAACACCTGCAGTTAGTGAGGGAACACTGTAACACAAAATATAAGAAAGGCTGTAGAAACAAACAAAAGATAGCACAATTAACAGACAAGTTAAACTCACTGAAAACCTGTATATATCTATATAAGAACATAAGAACATAAGAAGAGCCATGCTGAATCGGACCTCAGCCCATCTAGTCCAGCATTCTGTATCACACAGTGGCCCACCAGTTGTACACGGGGATCTCGAGCAGAAGGGAGGGCAAAACCCTGACCTGCTCCCGACCCCCCACAACCAGTACCTGGGGAAATCCTGCCTACCTCAACCAACTCCGAGGTGGCACTTGAATGTCTTTTTCAGTAACTACCGATACACTTGGTCTCCATGAATCTGTCTAATCCTGCCTTGAAGTTGTCCAGGCTGGCAGCTGTCACAACCTCTTCTGGAAGTGAGTTCCATAACCCAATGACCCTCTGGGTGAAGAAATATTTCCCTTTGTTAGTCCTAATTTTCCTACCTTGGAGCTTCAGGAGTGCCCTCTAGTCCTAGTGTTTTGTGACAAAGAAAACAGTTTTTCTTTATTCACCTTTTCTATCCCATGCATGATTTTATACACTTCGATCAAGTCACCTCTTAAACGCCGTCTTTCAAGGCTGAAAAGACCAAGGCGTTGCAACCTGGTTTCATTAGGGAGCCGCTCCATCTTTTGGATCATTCTTGTTGCCCTTTTCTGTACCTTTTCCAGTTCCGTTATATCCTTCTTAAGGTGCGGAGATCAGAATTGTACACAGTACTCCAAATGTGGCCTTACCATCGATTTGTAGAGAGGTAATACAACATTTGCTGACCTATATCTATAGGCTTCAATGCTCACATAAGAAAAAAAAAACCAGTAGAAGGTAACTATGGTTTTATGTGATTAATATAAAGCCAGCTCAGGTCTCCAAATAGACTTTAAAAAAAAATATTTTTAAAAAATTGAAATATTGTCAAATTTTTACATATTCTTCTTTCATATACATAAGAATTATGTTGTTTCCATATTATCTAGTTGATTATTTACAATATAATATAATAGATTCATATTTTAAACATATTTTAAATCCCCGTGTTGGAATTCTTTCTCCTTTCAGGAAATTTTTGAATGGGTCTCAATTTTCTTAAATATTGCAGGGTCTTTGAAACATCTCATGACATTTCTGTGTGGATTAGTAGGACAAATAGTATATTTTTTTGTTAAGTAGAAATATTCCCAACTTGAATATCTTGGAATATGGGATATTAAGAAATAGTTAAAATTAATGCATTACTGACAAATTCACTGTTCCCAAGGCTTTCACTGAAACATCATAAAAATGTAAAAATAAAAAATGACACCATCGTTAGCCATTTCAAATGAGGTTTCCAAGCTCTTGGACTATATCTTTTCTTGGATAAACAGTCAGTTGAAAAGAGACCATAAGGTGGGCACCCACTAGGAAATTATTTCTTTTGGCTGCTTTTAGGGAATGTGCATGTGTGTGTTCTGCTTTGGGGAGTTTTATAAACTTTCTGCACTTTTATAGTTTGCAATGTTGGCTTTTCCCAACAACCTGCCTATTAATTTAGAGGGGAAGTCTTTACAATCACCAATATGGAAAATATTTTAGAGTTGTGATCAGCGCTCTAGCATGAATGTGGATGTTTTGTGCCCCAATTTTACAATGTTAGTCTTGGCACAATTCCCATTTACTTTAAATAACACTATTGCGGAGGTCAGGTTATTACAACTGGGTCACAACAAAGGGAACAGCGAGTGAAAGCCTTGTAAATTTTTCACCACACAATTTAATTTCCCTGGGAGGCTGCCTTTTTTTTAAAACTCACATAAGGTCCTTCACTTTTTTTTATTTGTAAACAGTATTCCCAGCAGTCTTACCCAACAGATAGTCTCATTGAGTTTGGTCCTTGGTTCCTGGCTCAAGAAGATTCTCAATCAGGACAAATATGGTAAAGTAGTTTTGCACATTATACTTTTATATGAATACATGAGAATAACTACAGCTTTTGAAGAAGGGTTTCTATGTGGGGGCTGTTCCTGTTTCCCTTTGTGGTGGTCTTCTTCAATATTGCAATGTTGGTGCAAAGATAAAATGGATGCATAGGGAGAGATCATTCACTGTGGTTGGTGAGTGTAGCTTGATCCAAACTAGGGGATTCAACATCTCCATCAGCCGCAAAATAATTGTGGCAATAAGAGTTAGTACTTGGAACCAGCCTTCTGGTGTGGGAATTGGGGAAACCACTTTCTACAATGTCCAGTGCAAAGCATGTATTTCCATAACTCTGCTTTAGGTGAGTACATGTCACCAATAAGATTTCAATCATAAAATTCTTGGAGTTGGATGGTTACTTGTGCAAACCATGCATGGAATAAATAAAATAAATAATGGATTGCTTTGGTTATTTCAGACACTTCCTTTGCTATTCTATCACTAATACTTTATCATCTATCTATCTATCTATCATCTATCTATCTATCTATTATACATCTATTATATTATATAGTTTTTTAGCTATCTTCAAAACCCAGTTGCTACATCCTATGCAGTACAGGCAGTCCCCGAGTTACAAACATCCAACATACTCATAGTTAACAATGAGGGTGAAACAACAGAAAGCAAGAGAAATGTTCTCCAGGAAGGGAAATGCACTCCTGGAAGAGTCATCATGTGGAAAAACTGTCTCAACTGAAGCTGTATCATCAATCCTTGTTAACACAAGTCAATTTTTTCAAAATTCCCCTTCTGAATGGGGATACAGACAGCAAAACAAAAGCACAGGGTGTTAACCCTTTCTCTATGCTATAAGAACAAACCTACAGAACCTAACAATATCTTGTTCGTAGCTTGGGGACTGCCAGTACATGGAAAATTTACAATTGAATTATATCTCCCAGAACACCCCAGTTTGTTTGTTTGATTTCTATCCTACCTTTATTGCAATAGACATGAAAACAATACCATTCAATCAATATCCTTCCTCCCCCTCCCCCAAGATGGAATTCAAAATGGCTTATAGAATAAAAAGAGATGCAAGTAAGACAACATACAGTACAGCTACAATTGTGCAAAACGTTGAAGTACAGTATGATTAGTTTGTCAACAGACTCTATATTCAACTGTTTACATCCATGCACCTTATATATTACACCTTGGAAGTGTTTGTGGGCACCATAATCATTGGAACAGTTCAGACCCGAGCCATAAAAGGTATGCACTTTTTCCACTGAGCAAATTGGGTCTAAGGACCACAATAATGTTCAATGATGATGATGGTGATAAAAGGTTTTATAGGTTCTATAGCTAGAGGGTAAAATAATAGCAATTGATTAATGTTGCATGAAAAAAGATTCCACCTAAACATTAGGAAGAACTTTCTGATGGTAAGGGTTGTTCAACAGGGGAATATGTTGCCTTGGAGCTTGGTGGAGTTTTGTTCTCTGGAAGTTTTAAAGCAGATGCCAGATGGCCATCTTTTATTGTGTGTTCCTGCATAAAAGGGGGTTGGACTGGATGGCCCTGGTGGTCTCTTTCAACTTTAGGATTCTGGTTCTTTATACTAAAATACACAGTATTCCAACTGGGCATCCACTCACTCTTATGAGTTAAAACTGAAGACCTGTTTAAACACAAAAGAAAAAGCCTTTAAGTGTTGGTGAAAAGTAGCCATGCTGGCTAGTGGACTCAGGGAGTTTTACAAGGCATGGTCTGGGGTCTGTTATTGTTTTTTCTTTCCACATTCACTATCCCTTGTAGTTTATTAGCATCTGCTTTTGATTATCATAGCTCCCTGAATGAAGGACTTATGAGGTCTCCCAAGTGCCAAACCTTTTGTGCTAGTGACAATTCAGCCAACTCACGAAGTATTTCCCCACAAGATTAGGAAGGATTCAGAATTGTGAACTGTTCCACAATGACAGTTAATTAAAGCTGTCTCTTCTGAAAAACAACAAATGGCCAATGTCTGTTGCTGGCTAATTCATGTTGGTTCCAAAAGAAGCTCATCATCTGGCTATGAAAAGCAAGACCTCAAAGAAACAAAGAAATTGGGGAGTTGGGAAAGGCAAACAGACAACTTTTTTTGTCAATTCTAAAACACTAATACAATTTCTTACCTTTCACAGTAATAAATAAAAGGTTATTCTTCTTGCAGTTAACATAGCAAGCTCTTACCTTAGCCAGAAACATCCCAGGAACAAGGCCAACTTTCCATAAAGGCAAGATATTTTTCATTACAGAAATGTGAAAGACTCTTGTGTGTACATTCCAGAGCTGATAAGAAAAATGGGTGGAATCCAACTATGTTCCCTGGACTGATGTAAGGTCTTTATCAGTATAACAAGGAAGGTGTGATTTCTCTCTTCTCTCTGCAAACTTCCTCAAATCTGCTCTGGATTTAGGATGGTATGGGAAAGGGAATGCAGTGGGAAGGAGAATTGTTCTATTTCTGTCCTACTAATGGAAACTTTCTATCAGAAGTATACTTTACTTAATTCTACATACCTCTGTCAACAAAGGGTTTCAAAGGAAATTTTGGATTTTATTCAGTTTTTTAGAAGTCTTGCCTTTTGAACTAATTAATAATGCAGTCAGATTGATTTAATTAAAGAAAGTCAACGCTTAGACCTCACTTCATCCCCCAAAATCTGGATATGTCTGAGGATGGTATTAAGTCAACTTTGCTTATACAATGACTTCTTTTTTCAATTTCCTTCAGAGAATTTGGCATACCAAAGCAGTTATATACATAGTTTTAAATAAGCACCCACTGCCAAGTACACATTGCAAACTCCATTTTCATGTCTGCATTTCATCAACTGTTAGTGAATTTTGTATACCTTAAGCTGACCTCAGAATGGACAAGGAACTAAATTTGTCTTTGGTATTGAAACTGTAAAGCCTGTAATTTGGAGGAATATTAATGAAGTACTTCAGCGGTAAACTGTGCAAGCAATCAAGTATTAATCCGGCTCTTTTTAAAAACAATAATGTGTTCCCATGCATTTTCTGTATTATCATAAGCAGTTTTAATTTTTTTTTTACATAGGATCACCTCCTGGATTCTGAGTGGGACATTATCAGACCTTTAGATTTGAATGCAGCTGACTCACAAGGATCTAGTGTAGGTTTCAGTTTTAGGACCCTTATTTTTTTAATTTATTCATAAATGATCTGGATGTAGAAAGTAAAGTGTGAGGTAGCAAAGTTTGCAGATGACAAGCTGTTCAGGGTAGTTTAAAAATGAAACTGATTGTATAGAGCTCCAGAAAGATCTCTGAAATTGGTGAATGGGCAACCAAGTGGCAAATGCATTTTTACCTAAACAGTGTAAAGTCATGCACATCGGGGCAAAGAACCCCAACTACACCTACCAATTGATGGGGTCAAAGCTTTCCGAGACAAACCAGGAAAGGGATCTTGGGGTTTTGGTGGACAGCTCAATGAAGATGTCAACCCAGTGCTCTGCAGCCGTGAAAAAAGCAAATTCTATGCTTGGCATGATCAGGAAGGGACTCGAACATAGGGCGTCAAATGTTGTATTGCCTCTCTACAAATCTATGGTGAGGCCACATCTGGAGTACTGTGTACAATTCTGGTCACCGCACCTCAAGAAGGATATAACGGAACTGGAAAAGGTACAAAGAAGGGCAACAAAAATGATCCCAGGGATGGAGCAGCTCCCTTATGAAATCAGGTTGCAACGCCTTGGTCTTTTCAGCCTTGAAAGACGGCGTTTAAGAGGTGACTTGATCGAAGTGTATAAAATCATGCATGGGATAGAAAAAGGTGAATAAAGAAAAATATTTTCTCTGTCACACAACACTAGGACTAGGGGGCACTCCCTAAAGCTCAAGGTAGGAAAGTTAGGACTAATAGGGAAATATTTCTTCACCCAGAGGGTCATTGGGTTATGGAACTCACTTCAGAGAGGGTTGTGACAGCTGTCAGCCTGGACTTGGCTTCAAGGCAGGATTAGAC
>JARBWK010000796.1:0-24737 GCA_030556195.1 Anolis apletophallus
CAGACCCTTGGTCATTTGAGTCGCCCTCCTCTGGACACATCCCAGCTTAGAGTCAAAATCTCCCTTTAATTGTGATGCTCAGAATTGGGCCCAATATTCCAGGTAAAGTGGTCTAACCAAGGCGGAAGAGAGCATGGGGAGCATGACTTCCCTCGACCGAGGCACTCGGCTCCTCTTGATGTAGGACAAAATCCCATTGGCTTTTGTTTTGCCGCCGCATCACGTTGTTGGTTTTCACTGGAGCCTCTGCTTCTCCCTCCCGGCCTCACCTGGCCTCCCATTGAGCTCCCACCCAGTCCCAACCCAGGCTGGATCCCCCCGTGATTCCTTCAGCTGGTGCCTCAGGACACAGAGCCTTCCTTGTGAAGAAGAACCAGGAGACTTGGAAACAAGAGACAAAACTGCTGCTCTGGGACCAGAGTGAAGAGAGGGGCCAGGAAGACCGCTCCCCCCTGTCTCCTGGGTCTTCATGGGATCATAGAGTCGGAAGAGACCTCGTGGGCCATCCAGTCCAACCCCATTCTGCCAAGAAGCAGGGCAATCGCCTTCAAGGCACCCCTGACAGATGGCCATCCAGCCTCTGTTTAAAAGCCTCCAAAGAAGGAGCCTCCACCACACTCCGGGGCAGAGAGTTCCACTGCTGAACAGCTCTCATGGTCAGAAAGTCTTTCCTCATGTTCAGGTGGAATCACCTTTCCTGTAGTTTGAAGCCATTGCTCCATTGCGTCCTAGTCTCCAGGGCAGCAGAAAACAAGCGTGCTCCCTCCTCCCTTGGACTTCCTCTCACACATTTATACATGGCTATCGTATTTCCTCTCAGCCTTTTCTTCTGCAGGCTAAACATGCCCAGCTCTTTAAACCGCTCCTGATAGGGCTTGTTCTCCAGACCCTTGACCATTTTAGTCCCATTTCAGGTGGGAGCCCCTCCCCCAGCACCCACTGCTGCTCTGGGACCAGAGTGAAGGGAGGGGCCAGGAAGACCGTGCCACCTTCTCTCCTGCACTCTGCTAGAAATATAGTATATTGCATACACATATAATATTGATAATATTATAATGTGATACAATATAATACAAATAATAATACCATATTTTAATTATATATTAATTTATATATTTTAATAATATTACAGTATAATGGTACATTACAATATAGGGCTATATAATACTAATATTGTGCTATGGTAATCTATATAAATAAAAATGTAATGTTTGTTTGTGGGATTGACATAACTCAAACATGAATGGGTGAACTGTCACAAAATTTGGACGCTATCCCCCTAATGACCATCACTCATAAAACCCTTCGAGAAAACAACGAAAAGGAGTTAAAAACCCAAACAAGCTAAACGATGAAAAGCTAAATGACGATATAGAAAAAAGGGGAAGGAAGAGGGAGGGAAGGAAGGGGAGAAAGAAAGAAAGAGAGAAAGAAAGGAGACATTATTATTATTATTATTATTATTATTATTACTTCCCACATCTCTAACCCGTCCTTCTCAACCCCCGAGGGCAGACTCAGGGCGGCTTACACCGGCAACAATTGGATGCCAAGATAATACAAATATAAACAAATATAACCGTTTAAAAGAGTAAATAGAACATTAAGTTAAAAGCGCATTAAAAGCATTGTCACCAATCCATATAGCCAATGCCAGTCCCATTCAACATCTCAAGTGCTGTCGTGCTTGCTGTCCAAAGGCCTGGCCCCAGAACCATGATTTAACCTTCTTTCTGAAAGAAAGGAGGGAAGGCGCCGACCTGATCTCTCTGGGGAGCAAGTTCCACAGGCGTGGGGCCACTGCCGAGAAGGCCCTGTCCCTCGTCCTCGCCAAGCACACTTGCGAGGCTGGTGGGAGCGAGAGGTGGGCCTCCCCAGATGATCTTAAACTGCGAGGCGGGACGTAGAGGGAGATCTGTTTGGACAGGTAAGAAGGGAAGCATGGAAGCAAAGAGCGAAGGAAGGAAGGAGAGAGGTAGTGAAGGAAGGAAGGAAGGAAGGAAGGAAGGAGAAAAGGAAAGAAAATAAGGGAAGAAAAGAAAGAGGGAGTGAAAGGAGAGAAGGGAGGAAAGGTAGGCCGTGTAGCAGGTACAGCTAGTTCGAACGTATCTCCTTTTACGTCCCACCTCGGAGTTTAAGATCTTATGGGGAGGCCCTGCTCTCGGCCCCCCCTCTGACACAAACATGCTCGGTGGGGAGGAGGGACAGGGCCTTCTCGGTAGTGGCCTCCGCCTGTGGAACTCGCTCCCCGGGGGAAAATAGGTTATCGTCTTCCCTCCTCTCCTTCAGAAAGAAGTTGAAAACATGGGTGGGGGACCAGGCCTTTGGGTGATTATGCTGAGAATGACAATGATGACAATGGCTATGGTGATGGACTATGCACAAGCCTGATGCAATCTCCAACCACAGAATTCGGCTAGATTAGGCCACAAAGATGTTATATTTAAGCATATTTTTATTTATTTTTTTGAAAATGGTTTTATTGATTTTGTGCATATAGTGATACATTTCATTACAGAAAGACATTTATTTTTTTAAATGAAAAAAGTGTGTTAATGAGTGTGAAAAAAGAATATTAAAGAGTAAGAAATAAAAAAAGAAAAAGGATATACTACTATTAATAAAGAAAGAAAAAGAACAAACAAACAAACAAATAAACATGTAACATATATTGACTTCCACTTTTCTTCTTGTCGGGAAATGGTTTAGTCATTGTAATTTTGTCCATTTTCTCCTTTTCCTTGGAGATTTATTTTTCCTCCCATCGATTTATTCTACAAATAATTCCCTTATTACATTTATAATACATTCTTTTTTTAAAAAAAACATTATTAAACATTATTTTTCTATATATTTATCTAGAACAGTCTTTCTCAACCAGTGTGCCGTGGCACACTAGTGTGCCGCGACGGACCTCCTGCTCTGCCGCGAGAAAAGCTCTCTGCCCCCCTTCCTCCCCCCCTCCTGCCGAACTCCTGCTGCTTGGGTCAGGAGGAGGAAGGGCCGGGCAGTGGCGAAGAAAAAGAAGGGCCCGGGGCGCCGCCTCCTTCGGCCATTTCCCCAGCCAGCCTCCAATCCGCCATGACTCCCACCATGACTCTCGCCCCTCGCTCGCTGAAGCCGCATGGAGGAGGCGCCCCGCCCACTGAAGCCCGTCCACCGCTCATGCTCCTCCTCTGTAGGAGAGCTGAAGCTGGGGGGAGGGGTGGGGCATGGCGCGGCCTGGCTCTGCCCCCTCCCCCAGCTCCGGCACTCCCAGCAGCTGCTCCAGCCTTGAGGGGACAGTGCCAAGCCAGCATTGTGCTGGCTCTGGCACCGCTGGCTTGGCACTGCCCCCTCAAGGCTGGAGCAGCTGCTGGGAGAGGTGAAGCCGGGGTAGGGGCGGGGCATGGCACAGCCTGGCTCCGCCCCTCCCCAGCTTTGGCACTCCCAGCAGCTGCTCCCAGCAGGCCACCAACCCCCAGCCGTTCTTTACTGTGTTAGAGTGTCATTTTGTGTCATTTTGGTTGGTGGTGTGCCTCCGGATTTTTTTAATGTTAAAAGTGTGCTGCGGCTCAAAAAAGGTTGGGAAACACTGTTCTAGAACATTCCAATCCGTTTCTTTCCTTGGGTTTCCAGTATCTTTCCTCAATAAGAATGTCATTCTGTCCATACTCTTTACATCGGTCACTTGTGGGCCTGAGAGGTGTGTTGTGTCCAAATTTGGTGTCAATTCGTCCAGTGGTTTTTGAGTTCTGTGAATCCCACAAACGAACATTACATTTCTATTTATTTAGATTTATGAACCATATTTATATACCGCCTTTCTCAGCCCGAAGGCGACTCAGGGCAGTTTGCAAAAGGCACAATTCAATGCCTGCAACAACATCAAAACAATTAAAAACATTTAGCATAAATAACATTAGATATAATATAATAAAACTGATAAAAGTATAAATCCTCAGCGTCTCATTACTAAAATCGTTACCCAATCGCACTGTCCAGTCGTTCCGAAGGTCAGAGTTTGTCTGCTACACTGCATTTGGGAAAGCTTGCTCAAAAAGACAGGTTTTAACTTTTTTTTGTGGAATGTTAGGAGGGTGGGGGCCGATCTGATATCCCTAGGGAGGGCGTTCCATAGCCGAGGGGCCACCGCTGAGAAGGCCCTGCCCCTCGCTCCTGGCAACCGAATCTGTGAGGAAGGCAGGACTGAGAGCAGGGCCTCCCCAGAAGATCTAAAGGTCCTAGATCAGTGTTTCTCAACCTGGGGGTCGGGACCCCTGGGGGTGGGGGGGCGCGAGGGGATTTCAGAGGGGTTGCCAAAGATCATCAGAAAACACATAGGAACCCTTTTGGTAGATAAGTCTGAAGAGCTCTCTGTCTGTCCTTCTCTTCGTTTTTGGTGTTGGTGAACTACAACTCCCAGAAATCAAAAACAGCCCCCGCCCCAAACCCTACCCGTATATTCAGTGTTGACATGTGTCCTCAGAATTTAATCCTTTTATTCCTGAAGAAGGGAAGGCCCAAGATGACCAGAGTGACCAGGGAGACCCCGGAGTGCTGCTCCCTCCTCGCCAGGATGAGTCTCTCCTCTGAACTGACCCTTGGCAGGAACCTTCCCAGACTGGCCGTTAGCCCCGCCCCTTTCCTGCTGCCGCCTGGAGAGCTGTGTTGCTATGGCAACGCTTGGGCCTCAGGCCTAGTCCCTCCAGTCAGCCAAGGCTTCTCTCTCTCCCAACCTCCATCCACAGGCCTCAGGCCCACGTGATGACCACTAGGCGTTTCGTGACAGGCCCCAATCCACTCTGAGTCCAGGCCTGGGCCCACTCCAGCCCTCCCTCCAGGTGTTTTGGGCCTCAGCCGCTTCTCTTCGGCCCTGAGGAGGAGGCCCACTTCTTTCCTTCCTGCCTCTCTGGGAACCACACTCCCTCCCCTTGGTCCTTCCTTGCCCAGCATTACACTGGAAGGAGGGGGGGGAGCATCTCTCCAAAGAACCAAAGGACTAGAGATGAAGGCAGAGATGTAGCCATGGAAGAACAATCCCGTATTCATAGGATAGTTAGATCTATTCTCTCCCTGCCAAACCCTGGCTCCCCAGCCCCACTGAACCTTCAAGGTGACCCATCAGCCCAGGGAGCGGAGCAGGGCAGAGCATTCACCTGCAACAGAGAGAGAGAGAAAGGAGGCCTCATCCCAGGGTCAAGCCCCACGGCTCCCTTTTCCCTGGGAGGAGGAGGAGGAGGGACACAGGCTTGGGTGGGAGAGGCAGGAAAAGCCCCCACCACAAGCAGGCTCTTCCTTGCCCACGGCCTCTGAGAACCCGCCTGCCGCAATCCCTGCTCTCCAAAGCCGCGCTCTGCCAAGGCCGGGGAATCTCCCTTCAGAGTTCGGCTAGAAGGGCGTCTCTGACTTCCACATTTCCGTCTCCGCGGCTGATAGTGCCCGGGGACTTCAACGTCCATGCAGAGGCCGCCCTGTCGGGAGCAGCTCAGGACTCCATGGCTACCACGTCAATTACGGAGTGGTTTCTGGCCCAACCCACAGGGCAGGACATCCGCTGGACTTGGGTTTCTGTCAGGGAAGGGAGGAAGGTGGTGGTGTGGAGGAACGGCCTTGACTCCTCTTTCTGAAAATGTATTATCTCCATTAGGAGTTTGATCAGCTCTCTGAAGAAGGATTTTTAAATCCCATGTCTGAATGGGGAGATGAAGTAGAGGCAGTCATGCACTCGGTTGTCCTGAATGTTCTTCCGGTTGAGGCCGCTTTTGTCCTGGAAGTATTGCTCAAACTGCTGGTCTATATAGTCAGTCACCGGCTTCCAGCATTCGGTGTTGTTGATGGCGTCCCCGAAGCCTGGCGTGCCCACAATGGTTAAGCGGACCTTGACGCCTTTCTCCGCAATGCCCGCCACATGTTTGGTGATCTCCACAGTCTGGAGGATCCGTTCTTCTGCATTTAAGAGTTTACGGTCCTTGTATAGATCCGTAAGAAAGAGGCTGTTCACCAATGTCGATTTCCCCAACCCGGCTTCTCCTGCAACCATCAGCCGAAGGGCTGGAGGACCTCTTGACATGGTCTGCCCCAGGAGGCTGATGGGCCCAGAGTGCCAGGATTCGAAATGGTGGGCTGACTGGAGAGAGAGAGGTGTGTCAGCAGCTGAGTGTGCCAGGGCCAGGGTTCCGATTGGCTGCTGCCTCTGGCTGGCTGCTGAGGCCAACCGTTCTGTCAATCTGCCCTTTGTGAGGAAACATGGCTGGCTGCCCACGGCCTTGAAGCCGGATCCTTTGGAGGCTGGAGGCACATTTTAAGGACTGATTCAAAAGGGCTCTTTCATTCCTCTTTTCCCTGCCTGGATTCAAAGAGACTGGTGCATACCGATGTATACCCTGTATACTTTGGTCTCTTTACTGTTATTTGTTTCACAAGCTTGAGTGACACTTTATTATACAGCAGGAAGGTGTGGTCGCCTCACAACTCCAGGTGTTCTTGGATGACACTGATTATCTGGATCCGTCGCAGTCTGGCTTCAGACCGGGTCCTGGAACTGAGCATTTACAGCTAGCAATGCAAAATTACTTTAAAAAAACCAAGAATGATGGAAGACACAAAAAATACCAACCATGGAACAAGGGGTCTCAAAAGTAATGGATATCATGAACATCAATGGCTGTTGATGTGAAAACCCAGTGAATGCAAAACCCAGAGACTCCATCATGGCCAGGACATGGGCTTCCTCTGGGTAAGAAGAGGCACCTCGCTTTCCAACCCAGGTGGATCAGCAGATCTTCTGCCGCGGCCTGGCCAGGCTCTGAGTGCTCAGGAGGCGAGTGAGGGGGTGCTGGGAGAGATCCGGGGCCCAGAGTCCCACCATTTGGAAGCCGCTGAAGCCTCAGGAGGACCTGGTAAGGGAACCCCAAACCTTTCAGAAATGTATTGAATGATATGTTGGTGTATGCTGTATTCATAGTGTCTCAAATGTATGGTGAAGGCACCTGGTCCCCATGCCCTCTATTTACATACAACCCTGGGAACCGAGATTCCTGTCCCATCAGTAAATACCCCTCTAGCGCTCTCCCAAGCCTAGACATGGAACCCCTTTTGTGTGTGAGTGACAGGGAGACAATCCCTTTATCAGTAGGGCTGTTTTGCACTCTTTACCTGGCCAGATGTGTCCAGAGGTTTAGGATTCCCACAGAAGGCAAAGCTAAGCAAGGATGAATAAACTAGCCTTTCGAATGGGTTCCCAGCCCTCTGGATGTGTAGCATTATCACCTTTCCTCTTCTGTGCCTGGCACGGTTGTCTTCTTCGGAATCAGACATTAAGCCAACCGAGGAATCACCTGCACACCCACGCCATCTCCCTCCTCGGTTTTGCGCCCTCCACAGGGTGTCCTCACAACTGAATGGACCTTTAAACCCTCCAGAAATGGGCTGTCCTTCCTGCCATGGAGAACCCCTCCTTCCACCTGTGACACGGAGGGAACCCCCACCAGTCATGGCATGGATCCCAGCTGGCCCATGTCACAGCCAATCAGGAGAGAAGCGTGGGAGGTCTGAATAGCTGTGAACGTGTATTGAAAGCCATGGTTTTCTCTGTGAAGTTAGGCTTGTACATCTTCGAGTGGTGTCCATTTTGGCCCAATTGTGATGAACCTCTGTTGTTGGCCTTCAAACCCAAATAACTCTGTTCTCTGTCCTGGCCGATCTGATTTAGTGCAACCTCACCAGGTACTTTAGGTTATTGGGCGCCATCTTAAGTATAAGTAATTGTTTGACATGCTTGTGGTTTTCTCTTTTCTTTTATTGTACGTTTATTTTTTTTGCGTTGTTCCAGGCACATTGTGCCGTAGGTAAGCCAGCCCGAGTCCCTTCGGGGAGATGGAGGCGGGGTACAAAAATAAAGTTATTACTATACACCCTCTATATGTGGTTTCTACTGAGATCACTACAAAAGGAGAGGAAGTGGGGGTCCCAGGAAAAGGACACCCCTCCTCAGAAGGCCCAAATTCCCCAAATCTGTAAACAAGCAGGGTCTCTCTTTACCTGGCCTCCCTCCAAGACTCCCGAGGTCTTCCTCTGGGGAAGGATGATGGGAGCTGGAGTCCAAAGAAATAACCCTGGACTGATAATGTAAATACACAGGACTCTGTGATACATTTTGGACATTGGGTTGCCATCAGAAATGACAAGTAAACGTTTAAGCGGGGGCAGGTAATCAATGCACATTTCCCTTGTTTCTTTCTAAATCCGTATCTACATGGACAAACACAAACATACATGATCCCATGAGGAAGAAAGCTCTTGGGAGACATATTTATTTTGGATTACAACTCTAGGGTTCTCCAACCATTTACTGTATGTCAGGCCTTTTTTTTGCTGGGATGAAGGGAGTTGTAGTCCAAGAGAGGCATTCCCTCCAATCTCTGGAGCAGGGATTCCCACGCTCTATTCCTCCAGGATTTCTTGGACTTCAACACCCAGGAGCCTCAGCTGCCTTGGCCCAAGGTCAGGGATTCTGGGACATGGAGTTCCCGGGAGGTGGAAGGCCAGGGCTTGGGAAGGGGGCTCCTGGGAAGGGACAAGGCTGCTTCCATGGCTCAACAGCTCTTCCCACCAGGAAATGCTTCCTAATGTTTAGGTGGAAGCCGCTTTATATCTCAGGCTCCAGAGCAGCAGGAAAAACTTGCCCTTTTCTCCTCAATGGGACATCCTTCCAAATATTGGCTCTCCTGTCCCCTCGGCCTTTTTCTCCTCCAAACTAAACATCCCCGGCTCCCTCAGCCATTCCCCATCGCCCTTCTCTGGAGACAGTCTAGCATCTCAAAATCTTGCTTGAATTGTGCTGCCCGGAACTGGACGCAGGGTGATTCCAGGGGAGGTCTGATCCAGGATTAGAGGCTGGCCTCTGCCTCTATGGAGCGGGCCAGAGGACCATGGCGAATGGTGGCGGCGGAGCCTGCAGGTTAGCCTTGACTTTGTCTTCAGTCTCTGGAAGGTGAAGCGGCTGGCGAGCGCACCCGCTGCCGCTTCCAGCACGGGTGCCTCTGGCCTCTGTCTTCAGCCTCTGGGAGCAGTGCAGGGCGGTCCAGACGCTCTGTTGTGCCCCAGCTGGGCCCAGTGAAGAAAGAGGCAGCGTAAGAAAGGAGGCCGAGGCAGCCTTCCTCAGGCTGCCTCCCTCCTTTCTGGGCTCAATTGGGGTCAATGGAGTGTCTGGCCTGCGCTGCGCTACTCCTGGAGACTGAAGACATAGGCCAGAGACAACCGTGCTGGAAGCGGCAGCGGGAGCGCTCGCCGGCCACTTCACGTGGCTGAAGGCTGAAAATGGAGGCGCAAGGTGGTCTCGCTGCAATCTCGCTTGAAGCCTCACTGGAAGCAGCGGCGGCAGGCGCACTCACCAACTGCGGAGCTCAGGCCCTGGAAGTCAAGCAGGCAGACCGCTTCGAGCGGAGTTTCTCCTCCGTTGCCTCGGCTGCGTCCTTCACTCGCTGCTTACGCCAGTGCAGACCTCCATAGGCCTGTGATGGCTTGCAGAGGCCTGCGCAGGTGTAAGCAGCGAGTGAAGGATGGGGACGAGGCAGTGGAGGAGGACCTCCGCTCACAGCAGTGTACTTGTCTGCCTTACAGACTGAGTGACTGACTTCCAGGCCCAGGAGGTACCATACTTTGTGTTTTTGTTGCATGAAGACAGAAGGGGGTTGGACTAGATGGCCTTTAGAGCCCCCTTCTAAGTCTATTATTATTAAGTCTGGATGGCAATCTGTCAAGGGTGCTTTTATTGTGTTTTCCCTACATGAAGGCAGAATGAAGGGGGTTTGACTAGATGACCATTAGAGCTCCCTTCCAACTCTATTAATATTAATATTAAGGCTGGATGGCCATCTGTCTAGAGTGCTTTGATTGTGCTTTCCCTGCCAGAAGGCAGAATGAAGGGGATTATTGTCATGGATAAATCATGCAGAGCCAGGTTGGAACTATAAAAGTCCTTTTATTTGTAAAGAAAGCAAAGCATTTTCCGGAGCTTCCTAACAGTCTGCCTCTCAAAGCACATCAATCATGGCGACTGGAGCGTTTTCTTATCTACAAATGTTTACATTCCAAAGGTTGAACATATGGGAACTTTGCTTCCGTCATAGACATGAACTCTCCTTCTCCACTTAACTCTATAATGGCCTAACTATATCACACAGCTCAGAAAATAGATACAGAAAATAGAAAACATCCACAAAAAACATTTTAAACTCATCTTTGTCATACATCTTAGCACTGACAATTCCCCCTTTGAGTTTGAAATCTTTCTGTCTATGCACAAAAACTTAACACTATAAATTCTAAATCTACTGTTCTACATCTAAACACACATGATCATATAAAGCATTACTACTTTTATATTTATTTATTTATTTATTATTTCGGCTTGATAGACCGCCCTATCAGAAGCTCAGGGCGGTTTACAGCACATAAAACATACCAAGTTAAAAACACATAAAACATATAAAATACAATCTATATATATATATATTATTTATTTATTTATTTATTAAATTCGATTTGGTAGACCGCTCTCTCTGGAGCCCAGAGCGGTTTACAACATAAAAACAATAAAACATCAAAACAGATAAAAGACGTATACCCAAAAGCCCCACTCCCCACAATAACCCCGGCAAGCAACAATATGCAGAAAGTAAGAGCCATCATGAGACGACTACCTCAAACAGAGAAACCTTACAACGCAGAAACACCAAACTTGCCAACAGAAATAGGCCTCAAGCAAGGTACGTTTGTAGCAAAGAAACTTTCCCCCCCAAAACCTAAAAGGCCCCCAAAACAATGAGTAAAAATAAAACTACATTTCCCAGCATCCTCCGGGGCTGCCAACAACTCTCCCAGCCTCTACATTCTGACAACATGATTGGCTGCCAATAAGGGCGGATTTGCATAACTGCTGTACTGGCCAGCCAACATGAACATTCCGACCAATAATAAACGGTCAGAGGAGGATAAGGCAAAGGGCTGAGGCACAAACATAAAACATCGCATCTCCTAAATAGGGCACAGCAACGCGTGCCGGGTACAGCTAGTATCACATAAGAATGGCATCTTTATCATTACATACATGACTTACAGACAGTAATAATACATTTCAAATCTTATACATTGCTAGACAATACTTAAACACACATTTTAATTTTTCTTTTGTGATTCTTGTCAATGTGCCCAATCCATATTCTTTAAATTTCACATTCTATATCACTTATTTGCCTTGTTCATAACATTTTGACTCGCATCCTAAACAAGCACCAAATCCTTACACACAAATCATACATTGGTCTGTTTTTGATTCAATACATTTCAGACATCATAGCAACTTATAGTATACAAATAACACACGTTTGGAATAATTAAGTACATGGCAACACAGATATTTTCAAAAACTTAAGAAACTTCTTTTTTCTTTCCAACTAGTACTTTGAGAACGTTCCCTTTATTTCTAAACAGGAAATCACAAGGGCCGATCGTTCTTTTCCTTCTACAGTCACCTTCTCTATTTCCACTTCTTCTGGCTCCTGTTTCATTCGCTTAATTCTCTTTCCTTTGCTGTGGTGGATTCCTGTTTATCCTGTTTCACTCTCCTAATCACTTCCCTTTCCTTCGGTTTTATGTCTTCCTGCATGTCCTGTTTCCTGGGGGTTCTGGTCTCCTTCTTTACTACCTATTGTTGTTCACTTACAACACCTGATGCCCCCTCAATCTCATCACTTACTACACTTTCTCTAGTCTTGGGAAAGACAGACAATTTTTCAAAATTAAGATGTAATCGTTTCCAATCCGTGGGCTTTTCAAAGTAAGCCAATCTAGAATACCTGACTGTCTTTGGTGTATCTAGAAATCTATAGACTTTTTGTGGTACCCTGGGAAAACCAGACGTTTGAACTTGGGTTCATTTCTCTTCCTTTCTCTTGCAGGCACAAGAACGTTGGCATGTTGCCCGAGGATCTTCATATGTCTAAAACTGGGCATTTTGTTATACATCCTTCGTAATGGCACGTCACCAAGCCCAACGTCCCATAACCTGTTTACAGTGTAGTTACATGTGTGTAAAACTTCGGGCCAAAGCTCATCAGATAATTGACTATCTTTTAGTAAGCAACCCTCCATCTGTTTGAGTATTTGCATTCGTGTCTGTGCAATCCCCTCTTCTGCCTTGAATTCCTCAATACTCACACATTCTACTATTCTTGCCCTTAGAAGTTGCTTCACCTCTGTGGTACACGCTTCCACACCTTTATCAAAAATCAATGTGTTTAATTTCTTTTGATACACCCCCTCAATCATATCCAACCATCTGGTAACCTTTTCTAGTATGTCTGGTACATCTTTCATGAAATAGATAAATCCATACCTGTCAATCTCTCAACAAAAATAACAGCATACTTAGAACCTCCCCCCTCTTTTCAAATGATCCGGCAACACACATGTGGGCTTTTTCAAACAAATCATTTGCACTTATTTTGGTTTTCTTATGGACTTTGATTGGTGTCTTTTTCAAAGCTTCACAGATAGAACAGTCCAAATCCATACTACAGCTCTCTATCTGAAAATCTGGATCTAAGTTAAACGTTTTCTTCAGAATTTCTACATCTGCATGACCTAAGATTCTGTGTAACTGGTGTATGCATCTGTCATGCTGTATCAGACTGCTCACGCAACAAACTTCTACATGCTCATCTCTGTTCTCATTAACCTTCTCAAACATTTCATACAATTTGTTCCTTCTGACTCCCTTTCCTACTATTTTCCCCTCTTGATTGTATACAAGACAATAAATCCCTTTAAATACAACCTTGAAATCATGTTCAGTTAGTGTGGCAACGCTTAACAGATTAGTTTTGATCTGAGGGACAAAAAGGACATCTTCCCAATACACGTTTAGGCAAGGAATAAAACATACTCCAAATTTTGAAAACTCTTTCACTGATCCATTGACAAGAGTCAGGCTTGATCCCTGGGTCGACTGGACATCTTGTAACATACCAATATTGTTGACAATGAGGTGGGTTGCCCCCGAATCTAGAACCCACTTTACCTTGTTGTTTCTATTAGTCTCTACATCAGCAATCATCACTCTGGCTGTGGTTGTTAGAGATTCACCAGCATGGCCTCTCCCACGATAATTTCCAGCTCCTCTGTCTGGGTTGTTGTCTCCTCACTGCTGGACAATTTCTCACCAGATGTCCAACTCTGTCGCAACCAAAACAATGCCGTGTTTTGACCATGCGTGTTGTTGCCAAGGCTGGGATCTCATGGTTGTCTTCCTTCTCCATCTCCTGTTGAAACTGCGCCCCCTTTGGCTCATAATTCCTCTTAGTTGTTGGGCAATCTCGAACATGATGAGTGGCCTTGCGGCTCTCAAAACAAGACTTTGTTTTGGTTATTTGCACACCTGCAGACTTCGGACTATTACTGCTGTTCCCAGCATTTGGCTCCTGCTGTAACAGCGACTCCTCCAGCCGAACACTTTTCATTAGATCCTCGTGGGAGTTTTCTTCATGCAGCCCTTCCAAAAACTGGTTATACATCTTAATAGTATCGTTATTGGTTATTGTTGATACCATTGTTTTTGTTAACCCTCCTTTTCCACTTACAGAGCTAGTTTACTGTTTCTCTTTGAAATATGGCTAATATTCAAAAACCTTTTATCTACAGATGGCTCAGTTTTATTGGTATCTATTTTTTTTAATATATCTTTATTAAAGATCTATTTTTATTTTAAAATTTACCGGGAGCTGCTGCATTTCCCACCCTTGGCTTATACTCGAGTCAGTAAGTTTCCCCAGTTTTTGTGGTAAAATTAGGTGCTTCGGCTTATATTCGGGTCGGTTTATACTCGAGTATATATGGTATATTTTCAAATTTCGTGGGTTCTTTCCCCCGAGCTCTTTACAATTTTTGAACCATTCGTCCAGCTGGATCCAATGGAGCCATGATATATTTAATTTGCCTAGGATTTTCGTAATGCTGCTCTTCTCCTTTATTCATTCCACCCAATTTCCAATTTTGTCTAATTTCTTCTTTTTCAATTCCTTATCCATCACATTTTTCAGATTTTTAGGAAATTTCCCTGTTATTTCTCCAAATTTCTTTATATGTTCTTCTATTATCATCATTTTATCTGTTATTCCTTTTAAAGACTGAAACTTTCTCCACATTCCATGCATTTCTATGAATTCTCTTCTATGTGGGTCTTTTGATGGGAACTTGCATAGTTAACTGCCACTCTGACGGAAGCTTTCTCCACATTCAATGCATTTATATGGCTTCTCCCCTGTGTGGGTCCTTTGATGGGAACGTAGACTCCCACTGTGACTGAAGCTTTTTCCACATTCCATGCATTTATGTGGCTTCTCCCCTGTGTGCGTCCTTAGATGGAAACGTAGACTGTCACTCCGACTGAAGCTTTTTCCACATTCCAAGCATTTATGTGGCTTCTCCCCTGTGTGCATCCTTACATGGGAACGTAGACTGTCACTCCGACTGAAGCTTTGTCCACATTCCATGCATTTATGTGGCTTCTCCCCTGTGTGGGTCCTTTGATGGGAACGTAGTTTATCACTCCGCCTGAAGCTTTCTCCACATTCCATGCATTTATGTGGCTTCTCCCCTGTATGGGTCCTTAGATGGGAACGTAGACTACCACTCTGACGGAAGCTTTCTCCACATTCAATGCATTTATGTGGCTTCTCCCCTGTGTGGGTCCTTAGATGGGAACGTAGAGTGCCACTCTGACTGAAGCTTTCTCCACATTCAATGCATTTATATGGCTTCTCCCCTGTGTGGGTCCGTTCATGTACAGTAAGAGAAGTTTTATTTTCAAATTGTTTTCCACACTCCATGCACTGATGTAACTTCTCCCCTGCGCCTGACCTAGGATAGGAAAGTAGGGGACTTGCCATTGTTTTACATTTATGATTCAAATATTATGCCAGGGGTTCACAGATATAACCTCCTGAACAGCACAGTTTTTGTATTGCTGTAGCCTTCTGCTTGCTTTCCCAAGCCTCTGTTTTTTCAGCACATCCTTCATTCCACAAGTATGTAGCTTGGAAAATATTTTTTTACTACCTATTTTTTCTTGTTGTCATTGCTGTGTATCTTGAGGTCACTTTGGACTTAAAGCAAAGCTTTCACAAGGCGTCTTCGCAGAACTTGTTCAGAAGTTACCTGCTGGAGAAATGAGAGGAAAATCTCTTCAGGAGTTGAACAGAGAAAGATCTCATGGAACATGAAGGGGAAGTCTAGTGCTATAGCAAACCCAGGGGGAGAGGGAAGGGGCCCATTGCCTGGTGGGAAATACTGACACTCGCCCAACAACAAACAATCCCTCCTCAGGTACAAAGGGGACGGGGCCCAAAGATTCTTAGTGTGCAATTTCTTACACTGGAAGGTGTTCAGGGAGGGGCCTTTATCATTATCAGCCAGAGGGGTCCTGGGCCTCTCTGAAGTAGAAACTCTAGAATCCTGCAGGAAACAGACACAGGATTTCAAAGGGGAAGCATGTTGCGGTTTGTCAGTCTATGCGGAAGCTTATCAGCAGTCTTCCCAGTTCCAGCCCTCTGTCAATTCACACAGAGTCAGAGTAAATGGAAAACAAAACTTTTACTCTTAAGTAAACAGAGATAAAATTGCAGCTTTAACAAAACAACCAGCCTTGAAAATAAACTTAGTCCATTGCAGATAACTCACACAGAGTCCAATGCATTATAATCATGCATTATCTGTCCCAATGGGCCCTGGAGTCCTGTATCCGGCCCCCCAGAACTGTCAGCAAGTCCTGTAGTAAGTCCATGGCCGCCATTTTTAATTTTTTTAAAAAAATCCTTTTTTTCAAAAAATGGGAAAAGCTCCTCCTGATATCCTCCATGCAGGGAGGGCTCAAGCTTAGCTCCTAATCCTGCAGGTGTTCTTCCTCAACACACATCCTAACAGAAGATGATCCTTGCAAATACTTGGCAATACATATCCATATACTGTAACACTGCTCCTTGTGTGTAGAGTAAAACACAATACATAATATCTAATTACCCTTCCTATTTTTGATATAAGAAATAAGGGACATTTACGGGATTTTTCACAAAAATAAGGGACACTTCATTAAAAACTTGAAACTCAAACATTAGGTAGAAATAGTTTTATTAACAGAATAAGATAATGATTGAAACTCACAAAAGAAACTGACTTACACCCTCTTAACAGTACATGGTATGTTTCTGCATGCTTTGCCATGCTGAAAAAAACATTAGAACTACCTTATTTTCTCCATCTGTATTTAGTACTTGACTTTGCTGACTTTAAAAGTGCACTGTCTAAACATTAAAACAAAATATATTTTATAAGACAGTACATCTTCATGATTATTATGTCAATAGTTAATGGTATAGTATAGTATGGGATACACAGCATTGTATAGTATTGGGATGCACAGCTAGGCCTATTTTAAGAGTAACTCTCAAGCAACCAGAAACTATAAGAACATAAGAACATAAGAAGAGCCATGCTGAATCGGGCCTCAGCCCATCTAGTCCAGCATTCTGTGTCACACAGTGGCCCACTAGTTGTACACAGGGATCTCTAGCAGAAAGGAGGGCAAAACCCTCACCTGCTCCCGACCCCCCACAACCAGTGCCCGGGGAAAATCCTGCCTGCCTCCATCAACACAGAGGTGGCACTTGGATGTCCATTTCAGTAGCTACTGATTCCCTTGGTATCCATGAATCTGTCTAATCCTGCCTTGAAGCTGTCCAGGCTGACCGCTGTCACAACCTCCTCTGGAAGTGAGTTCCATAACCCAATGACCCTCTGGGTGAAGAAATATTTCCCTTTATTAGTCCTAACTTTCCTACCTTGGAGCTTTAGGAGTGCCCCCTAGTCCTAGTGTTGTGTGACAGAGAAAATATTTTTCTTTATTCACCTTTTCTATCCCATGCATGATTTTATACACTTCGATCAAGTCACCTCTTAGACGCCGTCTTTCAAGGCTGAAAAGACCAAGGCGTTGCAACCTGATTTCATAAGGGAGCTGCTCCATCCCTTGGATCATTCTTGTTGCCCTTCTTTGTACCTTTTCCAGTTCCGTTATATCCTTCTTGAGGTGCGGTGACCAGAATTGTACACAGTACTCCAGATGTGGCCTCACCATAGATTTGTAGAGAGGCAATACAACATTTGCCGACCTATTTTCGATTCCCTTCCTGATCATGCCAAGCATAGAATTTGCTTTTTCGCTGCTGCAGCGCACTGGGTTGACATCTTCATTGAGCTGTCCACCAAAACCCCAAGATCCCTTTCCTGGTTTGTCTCAGAAAGCTTTGATCCCATCAGTTGATATCAGAAACTATCTTTATCCAACATGATCTAACATTCCCCTTGGGTAATGGTTAATTAGTCTACTGTACTTTGAAAAAGTCCTGTATCGCCTCTTCCTTCCAACGGGGATGCAGGCTGCCCTGCGAGTTGGAATCCCCGGGCAGGCATTGCCGTGGAAACCACAGGGCGCAACTTCCTCTGGTCAACCCCGCCCAGTCCTGTCCTGCTAGTCAAAAATAAGGGACAGGGCCTGAAAATAAGTGACACAAATTTTAGGGCCAAAATAAGGGACGTCCCTTAGAATAAGGGACATATGGCAACCCTATATCTAATACATTTACTATTACATAGCACATTAAAAAATCCCCAGATCATTCAAAACATCCTGATGTTTCTGTACACTCAGTGGCTTTGTCAATACATCAGCCAAATTTAGATCTTTATTACAATATACCAAATCAATTTCACCATTGTTTACTGCATCCCTTACACCAGTCATTGTCAACCGGGGTGCCTCGGCACACTGCTGTGCCGTGGCGAGGCTCCCGGTGTGCCGTCTGCAAAGGTTTCTGCCCCCCTTCCTTCCCCCCTCCTTTTGCCGCCTCTTATTTTTCCTCCTCCCTGGGAGAAAAAAGAAAAATCTTCTTCTTTGCAAGGGCGAAGAGGGGACCAATGGGCAGCTGGAAAAAGACGCTGCGTCATTTTGGAGCCGCCCACTGGCTTCCCTCCCACAGGCCAGTCTTTCTCAACCGGTGTGACTCTATACTCCTTGAGAAACCTGCTGTGCCGGCAAAAACCTCTTTCGCCCCTCTTCCTTCTCCCCTATTTTTTCCTCCTCCTCCCCACAACATATCCAACTCGTGGGGAAAGAGCAGCTTCAACGGGGAGACCTGGAAAACATCACGGATCCAGGCTTCTGGGATCGAGGACTCAAGGCTTTGGGCTCCCTCTGAACGGCTCCTTTGAGAGCTGGGAGAATAGAACTTGAGCGGTGCAGAGCTTCCCCTTTTGTTTACTTCCGTAGCCGCCTTTTTCCCTTCCCAGCCTCCTCCCTGCCTCTCCTTTTACACCAGGCCTGCTTTCACACAGGCTGCTTATGGAGACATGTGTGCTCCTCTCCTGGAGGTACCTGAATTTATTCATAATAATTTATTCTTAATAGCAGGTTCCTAGAGTAGGAGGAGACCCCCAAGGGCCATCCAGTCCAGCCTCCTGCCATAAGGGGAAAACACAATCAAAGCATTCCTCACAGATGGCCATTCAGCCTCTGATGATAATAATAACTATAACAACAGCTTCCTAGAGTAGGAGACCCCCAAGGGCCATCCAGTCCAGCCTCCTTCTGCCATAAGGGGAAAACACAATCAAAGCATTCCTCACAGATGGTTCCTAGAGTAGGAGACCCCCAAGGGCCATCCAGTCCAGCCTCCTTCTGCCATAAGGGGAAAACACAATCAAAGCATTCCTCACAGATGGCCATTCAGCCTCTGCTGATAATAATAATAACTATAACAACAGGTTCCTAGAGTAGGAGGAGACCCCCAAGGGCCATCCAGTCCAGCCTCCTTCTGCCATAAGGGGAAAACACAATCAAAGCATTCCTCACAGATGGCCATTCAGCCTCTGCTGATAATAATAACTATAACAACAGGTTCCTAGAGTAGGAGGAGACCCCCCAAGGGCCATCCAGTCCGCCTCCTTCTGCCATAAGGGGAAAACACAATCAAAGCATTCCTCACAGATGGCCATTCAGCCTCTGCTGATAATAATAACTATAACAACAGGTTCCTAGAGTAGGAGGAGACCCCCAAGGGCCATCCAGTCCAGCCTCCTTCTGCTATAAGGGGGAAAACACAATCAAAGCATTCCTCACAGATGGCCATTCAGCCTCTGATGATAATAATAACTATAACAACAGGTTCCTAGAGTAGAAGGAGACCCCCAAGGGCCATCCAGTCCAGCCTCCTTCTGCCATAAGGGGAAAACACAATCAAAGCATTCCTCACAGATGGCCATTCAGCTTCTGCTAATATTAATATTATTAATAATAATAATTACAATGGGTTCCTAGAGTAGTAGGAGCCTTCCAGGGGCCATCCAGTCCAACCTCCTTCTTCCAGGACCCTTCCACACAGCCTTTAACCCTCAATATTAAAGCAGGAAAATCTCACAATATCTGCTTTGAACTGGAATATATGGCAATGTGGACTCAGATAATCCAGTTCAAAGCAGATATTGTGGGATTTCCTGCCTTGATATTCTGCCATATAGAGCTGTGTGGAAGGGCCCAGAATATCAAGGCAAAAATTCCACATTATCTGCTTTGAACTGGGATATATGGCAATGTGGACTCAGATAATCCAGTTCAAAGCAGATATTGTGGGATTTCCTGCCTTGATATTCTGGCATATAGGGCTGTGTGTGGAAAGAACACCAGAATATCCAAGGAAATCCAAAATATCTGCTTTGAACTGGGATATATGGCAGTGTGGACTCAGATAATCCAGTTCAAAGCAGATAATTTGGATTTCCTGCCTTCATATTCTGCCATATAGAGCTGTGTGGAAGGGCCCAGAATATCATGGCAAAAATCCCACATTATCTGCTTTGAACTGGGATATATGGCAGTGTGGACTCAGATAATCCAGCTCAAAGCACATATTATGGATTATCCTGCCATGATATTCTGAAGCCTCTTCCACACAGCTGAATACAATCCCACCCACATTTTCTGCTTTGAACTGGATTATATGGCAGTGTGGACTCAGATAAACCAGTTCAAAGCATATATTGTGGATTATCTGACATGACTTCAATGTTTCTAATTTACACCTTTATTATATTTTACAAAAAAGAAACATATATATATATATATATATATATTTATATATCTTTCTGTTTAATTGTTATTAAAATAAAAATAATAATTTCTAGGGGGGCGGTGAGTAATTTTTTTTCTGGAAAGGGGGCGGTAGGCCAAAAAAAAAATTTGAGAACCACTGTGTTCATTTTGGTGTCATTTTGGTTGGTGGTGTGCCCCAGGATTTTGTAAATGTAAAAAGTGTGCCTCGGCTCAAAAAAGGTTGAGAAACACTGCCTTACACAACTGTACTTGATATCTACATGCTTGCTCCTTTGTTTTACTCTGGCTTGTGTTGCCATTGCAATGCAGGTTTGATTATCCTCGTATATCACCGTAGGATTCTCAACAGGTATCTGTAAGTCCTTTAATAGTTGTTTAATTACACAAACTTCTGTATATGCTAAGCTGAGTGCACCAAACTCAGCCTCACTGGAACGTAGAGCTACATAACCCTGCTTCTTTGACTTCCAGTCAATTAGTGCATTAGAAAATTTAACTACAATCCCTGTTGTTGATTTTCTATCTGTGCAATTGCCAAAATCACTGTCTGCATATACCTGCAAAGATAGTGAGTTATCTGGACTTAATTTCAAACAAAAATCTTGTGTTTGCTTTAAATATCTCACAACTCTCTTTAGTCCATTCCATGCAGCAATGGATGGGTTGGCTGCATACCTGCTTAGAAAATTCACAGCAAATGCAATGTCTGCTCTAGTGTAATTACATATGTGCAATAACTGACCAATAATGCTTTTGTAGAATGCCTGCTCTTCAAATTTATCAGCATTTTCCACTTGATTTTGAAAACCTAATATCATGGGTGATTGAACCCCTTTACATTCTTCCATATTTAGCCTTTCCAAAATTTGCATTATCTTTCCTTTTTGGCTTAACACAAAACCTTGTTCAGTCCTCATAATCTGTACACCAAGAAAATATTGTATTGGACCAAGTTCCTTGACACAAAATGTTTGCTTAATTCTTCTGCAAACTTGTCAACTTCTGCTTGACTCTCAGCCAAAAATGATAAATCATCAACATATACAAACAATACTTGATAATCATGCTGTACATTTCTTACATACACACATGGATCAGCTCGGCTTCTTTCAAAACCCATTTTGGTTAATGCATCATTTAAATATTCATTCCAGGCAAGCCCGGACTGTCTCAGTCCATATAATGCACGATTTAACTTAAAAAATATGTTGGTGTCTCTATACTTCGAACCTGGTGGAGGTACAATATATATTTTTTCTTTCAGATTGGCATTCAGATATGCTGTATTTATGTCAAAATGATACACCTTTAAATTTAAACATGCTGCTAGAGTTAACAGTAATCTTACAGAATTAGGACTAACTGTGGGCAAATACACTTCTGTGTAGTCTATGTCCTTAATCTGAGTAAACTCTCTAGTAACAAGACGCGCTTTGTACCATACTTGATCATCAGCATCAATCTTTTGTTTAAAAATCCATTTTGTGTCAACCGGATTACTTCCACCTGGTAAATTTGCATGCTCATACACATTTAATCTTTCCATGCTTTTCAGCTCTTCATCTATAGCCTCTAACCATTTTTATTTTTCCCCTTGTGGCAAACTTTCTATTTCTTCATAACTCTGAGGCTCATTACTCTCAACACACTCTCACATGTTGTACAGTGAACCTGTCAGGTTTCTTTCTGGTTCTTTCACTCCTCCTGAGTACAATGTTCTGACTGGCTTCTTCCTCAGGATCTTCATTCACCTCATCATCCTCATCTGAGGATCTAGGCCTCTTAAATTTCTTAATTATAGGTTTACTTATGAGTTGAGGTGAAGCAGCTCTTTCCTGCTCTATGGTTGATCTTTCTTGCTCACAAGTTTCCTCTTTTGAAATAGGAAAGAAAACTTCCTGATTAGCATGAATCTTGTCCCAGTTTTGGCTACATGCAAAATTTGCAGATCTAGATATAACAATGTTTCCTTCTTTATCTAAAAATCGCCAAGCTTTTGCTCCCTGCGCATATCCAACCATTGTTAATCTCCTGGCTTTATCTTGTCCTTTCCTTCTCAACTGTTTTGGAATGAACACCCATGCCTGTGTTCCAAAAATTCTCAAATGTCCTAATGGGGGTTTCTTGCCATATAACATAAAATAAGGCGTGTTCTGGATAGGCTCACAGCAGAGTCTATTAATCAAATAACATGCAGTCAATACTGCTTCTCCCCAAAGGTTTTTAGGTAATCCAGAATCTTCTAACAAAGAATATTTGACTGTTTGGACTTTTCTTACAAATCTTTCAATCTTTCCATTTTCTGCACTTTGATAAGCACATGTGAGTCTGTGCTTTATCCCCTCGTTTCAGAAAACGTTCCAAACTGTGTGAAGTAAATTCTCCTCCTCTATCTGTTTGAAGAGTTTTTAATCCAACTCCAAATTGCCTCTTCACATATGCCACCCAATTTTTAAAAATATCAAAAACTTCATTCTTCTGTTTCAACAAAAAAACACCAAGAAAAACAAGAATGGTCATCTAGTAAACACATAATATAACAGGCCCCGCCTTTACTTGGTTGAAAAGGCCCAATTAAATCAGCATGTACCAATTGGAAAATCTCCTCTGAGGTTCTTAAACTTTTCTTACTAATTGGAGCTGACTGTGCTTTAGTTTTCTTGCATACATTGCAATCAAGAAACTTCTTGCAATCCTTTAACTTAATACCTTCACTAAATCCTGGCATTTTATACAACACCTTGAAACTAGGGTGACCTAATGCTCTAGGTCAGGGGTGCTCACACTTTTTCAGCATGGGAGCTACTGATTAAAAAACCAAGTCCCAAAGATCACCTACCCAGAAATGTAAAACGTATAACTTTTTCCTATTTATTTATTTATTTATATTTATTATTCATTTTTATGTACCGCTCCTTCCAGCAGGCTCGGGGCAGTTTACATAAAATGAAGTTATAAAACATCAACATTTCAATTTAATAACAACAATATAAAACAGAGCATAAAAATACATCCAACCACCCCATTTCTCCCACACTGCCATATTACCACACATATTGTCAGCCAGAAAGTAAGAAGAGAGGCTTTTGAACTGCAAGGCCATTTAATACTCAGCAAGGTAAACAAAGGGGCATGCAAAAATACATCCAACCACCCCATTTCTCCCACATTTCCATATTCCCCAACATATATTTCTCAAGGAACAAAGCAAGCAGAGAGGCTTTGGAGCTAAAAGGCCATTTTTAAACATTAAAAATAAACAAAGAGACATGCCAAAGTACAATCAAGCACCCACCCCAAAGTAAAAAGACCGACCTTTGAGATGCGGTAAGGAAATGACCCCAAAGCATCCTTCTTCTCCTCTGTCGTTGCTCCTATTTCCACGCTGCCAGCATGCGTGCTGCCTCCAAGAGCTCACGAGAAGTCCGAGAGGCAGAATGGGCGCTTCTGCGCATGTGCGCGGGGCCAGCCATGCATCGCGTCATCCAGGCCCGCCCCTTGGTCTCCTACGACTCTGAGTGGCTGGAGAAGGATGGAGGGAGGACGAGGAATCCAAGAGGGGCCCATTCTGCCTCTTGGACTCTGGAGCTTTTGGAGGCGGCGGCGAGCAGGAGGAGCAATGACAGAGGACTTCTTTGCAGCGTGCAGGGGCGTGTGAAGAGGACAAACTGCAAAAAACCTTGTCAGGGGCCTGAAGATCACCAGGATGAGGCCCAAAGATCACCCTGGTGATCGCGATCACCGTTCTGAGCACCCCTGCTCTAGGTAAATCATGAATACATTCCTGGTGTAATGTTCTTACTGATTACATTTACTTCACCTGTATTATCTCTTGAGGTTAACACATACAAATCCCCCTGTAATACTTCAGTTCCACATAACTTATTCCCTTTCAAAATCCTAACTTTTCCTCTAGAAAAATTAACTTCATAACCTTCTTTATCCAGTTTTCCAACAGATAAGTTATAGTCAAGCTCTGGAACTAAAAATACATTTCTTAATGTTCTACCCAAATTCTTAACATAAACTTCCCCTTGACTGTGTATTTTGTACTGTTTTCCATCAGCAAGGGTAACATTTGAACATTCAGGTTTCACAGTATTACAAATTAAATTTTTGTTGTTCACTATATGCTGTGTGTCCTCAACTGCTGGACTCTTTTGGGACTTATTTATTTATTATTTCAATTTGCTAAACCGCCCCTCCCGAGGCTCAGAGCGGTTTCCAAATATATAAAACACATCAAGATAAAACATCCTAAAAACACCCTAAAATACCATAACAATCATTCACAGACACCTAAAATAGCATAAAACATACTAATCAGAGCAAAGCTGATTCAAGGAAAACAGTGGCAGCACGGCTAGGCGAGGGATTGGCAGTTCAAGCACCAGTCAGGCCAAACGCTTCACTATTCTTACATGCAAAGAACTGCTCCTCTGGTTCATCTTCTTCCCTCCTTGCTTCTTCTGCTGCTTTGGGCAATTTCTCTTTAAATGATTTGGAGATCCACAACTGAAGCATCTTCTCACCA
>JARBWK010000797.1:0-24731 GCA_030556195.1 Anolis apletophallus
CCCTGTGGGGCCTCTTCGAGGGTCCTGTATCTCTCTCTCCCTGGAGGGGGGTGGCTGGGCCCTGCAGCCCAGGAAGAGGGCGAGGGAAACCTGCTCTCGAGGCCTCCAAGCACTGCAGGCATGAGTCTGGAACTCACCATAGAAACAGGAGGAGGGAAGAGGAGGAGCACCAGGGCCAAAGGTCTTTCTTTCCAGCAAAAACGAAAGGCCTCTTATTTCAAACTCACAGGTATTATTATAGGTATCTAGATATTGTTGTTGTTGTTATAGATATGGAGATTATTATAGCCATATAGGTATTATTATCATTACAGATGTATAGATATTATGGACATGCAGGCTCCCTCTGTCAGCTCCAGCTCCCCGGGCGAAGGGGGCACGAGAGGAGCCCCCCACAAGGATGGGAAGGCATCCAAACACCCAGGCAACGTCCCCTGGGCAACGCCAGTTCTCTCACACCAGAAGGGACTTGCAGTTTCTCAAGTCACTCCTGACATGAGGGGAAAAAATCACAGAGGTATAGGTATTTTTATTAGTATTGACATAAATATTTTATAGGTGTATGCATATTATTATAAATATGATACTGCTATTATTACAGAGTATAGATATTTTATTGTTATAGACGTAGATATTATAGGCATATAGGTGTTATTATAGATATTATTGACCGATATTATTATTAGATACCTATAGATATTATAGGCATCTAGACATTATTATTGCAGACATGCAGATATTATTATAGACATGTTTATATTAATGTTATAATCAAAGTAAAGTGCGTTAGTTCTCGGAGTAATCCAAAAGTACGAGTCACAAGAACGTCAAACACAAACGATGCTTTTCAAAGTCCTATATTGTAGGTATATTAACTTTCAGTCAAAATATAAACACGGTAGCAGTGGAAACAAAATCATGACAATGGCATCAGTGCATCTCAAAGTATAATCTTCACAAGGAGTCAAGGTCTCTGGGTTGTCCAAATCAAACAAAATTCCAATGATATATCAATAGTCTATAGTTCATATGGTGGTCAACCCAGATTGGTCGACTGTCTAGCCGTTTCCGCCCTCTTGGCCGTCGGGACCTTCAGACCAATGCTCCAAAACTTAAGTTTCAATGTGATCCGGAATATGTCAAATATATATAATCCACAATTCTCTCGGTAAATACCATCAACAATCTTGCGGATGGGAATGAAACCATCCGGCAAGATTGTTGAGTTACCGAAGAATTGTATTATATATTTGACATATTCGGATCATTGGAAGCAAGATTTTATTATAGGTATCTGTCACCAGAAAAGCGGAAACATGACAATCTGGGTTGACCACCATATGAACTATATATATTGATATATCATTATTTGATTTTGAACAAGACCTTTTGACTCCTTGTGAAGATTCACTTTGAGATGCACTGATGCCATGTCTGTTTTGTTTCCACTGTGTGTTATATTTTGACTGAATTAATATACCTACAATATAGGACTTTTATTTGACGTTCTTGTGACTCGTACTTTTATATTAATGTTATAGACATATAGATATTATTATTCGAGACCTATAGATATTATTAAAGGTATCTAGACATTATTATTACAGACATGCAGATATCATTAGACAGGTTTATATTAATGTTATAGACATATAGATATTATTATTCGAGACCTATAGATTTTATTACAGGCATCTACAGACATTGTTATTGCAGACATGCAGATATTATTATAGACATGTTTATATTAATGTTATAGACATATAGATATCTTCTAGACATATAGATATTATTATTCAAGACCTATACATGATATTATAGGTATCTAGACATTATTATTGCAGACATGCAGATATCATTATAGACATGTTTATATTAATATTATAGGCATGTAGATATATTATAGGTATGTAGATATTATTATTCGAGACCTATAGATATTATTATAGGTATCTAGACATTATTATTACAGACATGCAGATATTATTACAGGCATCTAGACATTATTGCAGACATGCAGATATTATTATAGACATGTTTATATTAATGTTATAGACATATATATATATTATAGACATATATATTATTAGAGACCTATAGATATTATTATAGGTATTTAGACATTATTGCAGACATGCAGATATCATTATAGACATGTTTATATGTTATAGACATATAGATATATTATAGACATATAGATATTATTATTAGAGACTTATAGATATTATAGGTATCTAGACGTTATTATTAGAGACCTATAGATATTATTATAGGCATCTAGACATTATTATTGCAGACATGCAGATATTATTATAGACATGTTTATATTAATGTTATAGACCTATAGATATATTATAGACATATAGATATTATTATTATTCAAGACCTATAGATGATATTATAGGTATCTAGACATTATTATTGCAGACATGCAGATATTATTATGGACATGTTTATATTAATGTTATAGACATATAGATATATTTTAGACATATAGATATTATTATTCAAGACCTATAGATATTATTTTAGGTATCTAGACATTATTATTGCAGACATGCAGATATCATTATAGACATGTTTATATGTTATAGACATATAGATATATTATAGACATAGATATTATTCGAAAACCCATAGATATTATTATAGGTATCTAGACATTATTATTACAGACATGCAGATATTATTACAGGCATGTAGATATTATTCTTATAGACATATAGATATTATTATTAGAGACCTATAGATATTATTGCAGACAAATATATTATTATTAAAGACATAGATATTATTATTGTAGATATTTTAGCCCAGGGTTGCTATAAAGTAAACATGGATGGCCATCTGTCGGGACTTCTTTGATTGTGCCTTCCTGGACAGCCTTTCCCAACTCACAGAGCGTGCGTTTCCTGTTTTTGTTCTTTCTTTGAGTACTGGACTTCATTTCCCAGAATTCCTTCCCATAACTCAATATGGGTGAGCTTTCTGAGATTTAAAGTGTGTAAAGATGTGTGTGTATACACAGGAAAGGAAGGGGAGGGGGAGGATCTGGAGGAGGGTGCTCTCTCTCTCTCTCTCTCTCTCTCTCTCTCTCAATCCTTCCTTTCTTTCTCCCTCCCTCCCTCTTCTGTTGGGCTTTTTTAAATGCCCAAGCAACAATGCAATGGGAGGAAGGAAGGAAGGCAGCCAGCCAAGCAGGTATCACTTCCAGGAGACTGGCTGTAGGTGTGATGATGAGGAGGAGGATGCTGCCGCTCTTTCTCTCTCCGCTGGCAAGAAGGAGGTGAAATGCTTTGGACCAGAAGTGTTTGGGAGGGAGAGGCAGGGGGCAGCGAGAGCAGTATACTGGCCACCTTTCCCTCCCTTTCTCTACCTCCCTCTCTCTCAGCTGTTGGTTTTTTCCCCTCCTGCAGGAGGGAGGGGCGGGTAGCAGCACCAAGGCCTGCCTGCCTTCCTTCTTCCCCTCCAGGGTCTTCCTCCTCTCAGTTTGCAGAGGCCAAGCGGAGAGGAGGAGGAAGAAGAGCCCAGAGGAGAGGGACGAAGGCAGGTGTTGGTGTTAGTGCTGCTGCCCCGCGCACCTCTCGCAGCTCTTCGAGGCTTCTGCCAAATGGAGATACAAGCCTTGCTGCGGGGGCATGGCCTCCTCTTCTTCTTCCTCCTCCTCGCCACCAGATTCGCCTCCCCGCCGGGCCTGGGCCCTCTTGCGTGGCCCCCAGGAGCCCAGCAGCCATTGCAGGGAGGTGGAGGGGGTGGGGCCAAAAGACGTGGCATTGCGGGCCCTCGGAAATACTGAGAACCCCTGATGTAAGAACTCTCTTGTGTGTGCGCGCGCACCCCAGCCCCCTGTCCCTGTGTGCTTGCAGAGTGGATTTTTAGGATTTGTAAGTAAAGTTTAGTTGGGTTTTTAAAACTATTGTTTGTCACACCTTGCATTGTAATACGTTATGTTGCCAAATTTGGTGTGATTCCATTCATTGGTTCTTTTGTTTACTTCAGCCTAATTACGACAGCTGCATATATATATACAGTATATCTATTATATAAATGGGTTCACGTCATGTGATGTATACCTCAAACAAAGAAACCTTACAATGCAGAAACACAATACTTGCCAACAGAAATAGGCCTCAAGCAAGGCACGTTTGTAGCAAAGAAACTTTCCCCCAAAACCTAAAAGGCCCCCAAAACAACGAGTAAAAATAAAACTACATTTACCAGCATCCTCCGGGGCAGCCAAAGACTCACCCAGCCTCTACATTCTGAACAACATGATTGGCTGCCAATAAGGGCGGATTTGCATAGCTGCTGCACTGGCCAGCCAACATGAAAATTCCGATCCATACTAAACTGCCAAAACAGAATAAGGAAAAGGCCTGAGCCAATCCCCAACACAAACACCCAAATCACTTGCAACCGAAAATTTACACCCCAAAAAATCACAGACCACGCCCAAAATTGACAGTAAGGCTTCATTAACTTGATTTCCCTAACTAGCCCTCACTTACTGGGAAGCTGTTTACGCTCTAAATTGACAGTAAGACTTCATTAACTTGATTTCCCTAACTAGCCCTCACTTACTGGGATGCTGTTTACGCTCTGAATTGACAGTAAGACTTCATTAACTTGATTCTCCCGACTAGGCCTCAGCTCATTGGACATTGTGTATGGCCTGAATTGACAGTAAGGCTTCATTAACTTGCTGTTCCTAACTAGGCCTCAGCTCATGGGACATTGTGTATGGCCTGAATTTACAGTAACCTACCTTGGCACACAGAACCCCGACCATGCATGATGGGACTTGAAGTACCACCATGGAAAATGGGATTTGTAGTACTTCAAAACCCATCATTCCCCACAGACCACCGTGTCCAAGAACCAAGACCGATAAAGACCCAACTTGGCACACCATGCCCCCCATGACCCACACTCCATCCAACTGCAGTTTAGAGGAGGGCACAACCTGGATGATTGGACTTTCTCGCATCTCCTAAAAGGGCACAGCAAGCGCGTGCCGGGTACACAGTAGTATATATACTAGCTGTACCCGGCCACGCTTTGCTGTGGCAAAGAACAGCAACATCCCTTCCTACCTTTTGGTCTTGCTCTCCCCCTGTCTTCCTTATTCTTCAGCTTGTTCCTTCTCTCTTTACTCCTTGTATATGAACTATAAATCCCAGTAACTACAACTCTCAGATGTCAAGGTTTTTTCCCCCCAAACCCCACTGGTGTTCACATTTGGGCATAAACTCCACCAGTGTTCACAGGTGGGCATATGGAGTATTGATGCCAATGTTGGTTCCAATCTATCATTGATTGCACAGTGCTCTCTGGATGTGGTTGAACTACAACTCCAGAAGTCGAGGACAATATACCCACCAGGGCCGTAGCCAAGATTTTGCGGGGGGGGGGCTGAGTTTGGTTCGGGGGTCTGAGACTGGGTGGAAGAGGTTTTACCCTAGCAAACCTTTTGTATTGTTATCCCAATAACCCCATGAAGGTGGGATATAATGAGCATGGTGATCAGATCATGATATGAATAAACATAACAGTTTAAATAATGTACCAGTAAGGCCTTCTCACGGACCACCCTGAGAATTTCGGGGAGGGCTGAAGCCCCCTTAGCCCCCCCTCCCCTGGCTACATGCCTGATACCCACCAAACCCTTCCTTTTTTTCTATGGGTCATGGGAGTTCTGTGTGCTAAGTTTGGTTCAAATCCATTGTTGGGTGGGTTCAGAGGAGTTGGGAGGGAAGGAGGGCCGAAGTTGGCCCAGGCATGCTGTAGGTCTTCCTTCTCTTCCCTCTACTTCTCCCCCTCATGTAGGCATGGAAGGGTTCCTTGGCAGTATGGGAGGAAAGGACAGGAAGGAGGGAAGGGAGGGAGGGAGAGGAAGAAGTGAATGCACAGTGCATCTATGGTGCAGGGGATCCTGGGAATTGTAGTTTCTCAGATGTTTTGGCTTTTTGGAGTGTTTTATTTTTATTGTTTGTGTGGTTTTTGAAGGCTAAACACACCTTGTGTTATTTCTGAGGGGCCTGGGGAGTTCTGTGTGCTAATTTTGGTTGAAATCCATTGTTGGGGGAGTTCGGAGGAGTTGGGAGTCCCAAACTCCTGGAGGGAAGGAGGGCCAAACTTGGCCCAGGCGTGCTGTAGGTCTTCCTTCTCCTCCCTCTTGTTGGCAGCATAGGAGGGGAGGAAAGGACAGGAAGGAGGGGCAGAAGTGAACTGTGCTCACCCCTTTGTGTCTGCCTTGCTTCCCTCGTGGTGCTAGGCGGTGGGGAGGAGGGAAGGGTGCCTGCCTGTCGTTCCTCCTCTCCTCTCTTCTCCCTTTCTTCCTCATTCTTCAGCTCTTTCCCTCTGTCCTCCCTTCCTTTCCTTTTTTGTATCACTCCTCCCTCCCACCCGCCCGAGAGAAGGAGAGGGAAAGACAGAGGGAGGCAGGCGAGGGCGGCCTGGAGTCAGGGCGGTTTTGGCGGCCTCGGGGAGAGAGAGAGAGGTGAGTGGGAAGCAGGCCTGGGCCTTCCTTTCTGCCTTTCCTTGCCTGAGGGGAGGCCGTCCGAGGCCTTCTCTCGCGGGGAACCTGCTTCTCTGGCATTCGGAGCAGGAGTGAGGAAAGAGAGGCAGAGGGGGAAGGAGCCGAGGCACAGGGCGCGCGCAGCTCTTCAGTGGCCTTTGAGAGAGGAAGCGGAGGGGAGGAGGCTTTGGGGGAGGAGGAGGAGCAGTCGCAGAAGGAAGCGAGGAAGGCCGGCCTGGATCCCCCGCCCCCTCCGCATTTTTCTCGTCACCGCGGCTCGGCTCCTCCGCTCCCTCCCTGCTCTACTTCAAGCCTCTAGAGCATGCGCAGAAGAGGCCGAATGTCCGGTCGCCGGGCCGCTGCGCTCTGGCTGCCGTGTGCGGACGTTCCATACGTTCCGTTGGCCGTTGTGGGGGGAGTGTGTTTGGGGGTGTTGGGAGGTAGGTAGGTCGGTTTTTTTTGGCTGTAAACATACCTCGTGGTATGTTTAAATGTTTTGCCAATTTCAGTGCTTCTGCAGTGTATAGTTTTGTTGTCTATGTACCGAGTTGCACGACGTGAAGAAGAAATATATATATATATATATATATATATATATATATATATATATATATAACATAACACATATAATAAAAGTAATTGTTTGGGGGTGGGTGGTGCGGCGGGAGGAATATGTGCCAGCGTTTCAATTGGCTGCAACTGTCGGATTATTTGCATAAATGGCTGTGACTTGCCAGCCTCCCAACATTCCAACACTCAAAGGCAGCACAGAGAGGAAAGGAAAGGGCCTGAGGCAGGCATAAATGGCTAGAGTTGAAGTTAGCCAGTTGACAGTTTTTTCCGTTGGAAATGGAATGTTCGGGACCTTCACCCAATACACTTCTAAGGTGACTCAGAGGGAAAGCAAAAGGCCTCAGGCAGTCAGCCACTGCGGCCCACAGCAATGACGGATCAGGACCAAACATGGCAAACAAGGGACCAATGGCCCACTTCACAACCTGGTGTGGTTTAGGGCAGGATGGGCCACGAATGATGGGATTTGCAGTACTTTCACATCATTCACTTCCCAAACAACAATGCAGCCCCTACAAATCAGAGACCAGGCCCAAACTTGGCACACAGAGTACCCATGGCCCACTCTACATCCTGGTGCAGTTTTGAGTGGGACGGACCATGGATGATGGGAGTTGCAGTACCTTCACTCACTTTCTAAGACCGCTGCCACCCTCATCCATTGACTGATCAAGACCACACGTGGCACACAGAGCCCCCATGACCCACTCTACATCCTGGTGCAGTTTGGAGAACGGGGGACCATGGATGATGGGACTTCCAGTACCTTCCCTTCCAGAGACCACTGCAACCCTCATCCAGAAAATGATCAAGACCAAATGTGACACACACAGCCCCCATGACCCACTCTACATCCTGGTGCTGTTTGGAGGAGGATGGACCATGGCCAATGGGACTTTCAGTACCTTCACTAAGTTCCTGAGACCACTGCAAGCCACATAAAGGTGGCTGGGCCGCCCGGAGGGGGTAGAGACCCAGGTGCCGACATTTGATGGCGTGGCACTTTGCCCGCAGCTGCTAGTTAAGAGCTTGGGGGTCCGGTTGGACCCCCAGCCGTCTATGGAGGCGCAGATTGCCTGCGCCTGCAAGACAGCGACGGGCAAGACGTCTGGCTCCTTACCTCTCTTGCTGCGACCTGGCCACAGTGATCCAAGCCACGGTCATCTCGAGGCTCAACTACTGTAATGCGCTGTACATTGGCCTTCCCCTGTCGGCGATCCGGAAACTCAAGTTGGTGCAGAACGCAGCAGCACGTCTGCTCACAGGAGCTCCAAGATCTGCTCATGTCACCCCACTCCTGCGCAAACTGCACTGGCTTCCTATTGAATTCCGGGTCGCCTTCAAGGTGTTAGTCTCGACTTTTAAGGCCTTATATGGTTTGGGGCCAGTGTACCTGAAGGAGCGACTTACCCCATACGTGCCCAGTAGATCACTGCGTTCAGCAGGGCTTAATTTACTGGAGGTGCCTAATATTAAGACCCACTGGTTGTCTAGTACGCAGCCTGCATTCACGGTGGCTGCACCATGCCTCTGGAATTCGTTGCCTGCGGAGACGCGAGCTCTACGGGGCTTGATGGCGTTTCGCAAGTCGGTAAAGACTTGGCTATTCAGGCAGGCATTTGGCTCCGACTGATGCCTGTCACAACCTGCCACCTTGCCGTATCTTGCCATCTGTATTATTGTCTGCTGGGATTTTAAGGCTGGGAGCGGGGTTTGAACTTGGTTTTATAATGCTGTTTTATGTGTTTTTATCTGGTTTTATCTTGTAAACCGCTCTGGGCTCCAGAGAGAGCGGTATACCAAATCGAATCAATCAATAAATAAATAAACCTTGGCACACAATGCCTTCCTCAAATAACCCGGGCACCGCCGGGTCCTCAGCTTGTGTGTGTGTGTGTGTGTGTGTGAGTGTGTGTATGTGTATATATATGACATTTCTATGCTGCCCTTCTCACCCCGAAGGGGACTCGGAGCATCTTACAAGATTATATATATATATATATATATATATATATATATATGCACACACACGCACACACACACAATACATTATATTATTAGCATAGTACAATATCAGTATTATTTATTTCCATATTGTACTATAACATTATATTGTAATATTAGTAATCTTATACGTAATATAAATATATATAATTACTAGCTGTACCCGGCACGCGGTGCTGTGCCCTATTTAGGAGATGCGAGAAAGTCTGAGTATGTAAGGGTTGGAATTGATGTTACTTATGGTCTTGGTGGGGTCATGTGCGTATTGTGTTGTGTGTAGGTATTACTTTTTTGGTGAGTTAGTGGGTGTGTGGTGGCATTGTGGGTGGGAGTATGTTGTGGAATGCTTGTGTGGGTGGGGTGTTTTGGGTGTTTGTGGAGTATCAGTGTAGTGTTGTGTTTGGAGTATAGGTGGAGCTGGTTTTTGTTTGTGGTGGTGGTAGGTGTTGTGTGTGCGGGGTCCCGTAATGTTGGGGGGATGGGTTGTGATAGGAAGTTGTGTTGTGTTGTGTGGGTAGGAATTGCTGGAGAATTGCTCCCTCATAGAGTTTGGTTTTGACAGTTTAACTTTCAAACACCAACTGACTGAACTGAAATCACTCAGCATTCTATCCTAGCCTTGGCTGGCTGTGCCCAGCATTACTATGGTTACTCAGCCTCCCCTGCATTTTTGTGGGCCGATGTTGGCCCATGGGTTTCGCTGGCTGCCGCAGAGGATGCTAGGAGTGTATCATTGTTTTGGGGTCCTTCTAGGTTTGGGGGGGGGGGGTTCTTTGCTAAAAACCTTCCTTGCCTGAGGCCTATTTGTGTTGGCAAGTTTGGTGTCTCTGCCTTGGAAGGTTTCTCTGTCTCTGTCAGTCGTTCGACGACGGGACCTCCTTTATATAATAGATAATATATTATTGTTATTAGTTTAATATTGTATTACATACTATTATACACATTATATGTATACACAATATAGTACGTTACATTACAATATATTATTCACATAGCACAGGAGACAAGGTGGAACTGCCCCCTGCCCCTCCCCTCTCCGGCCCAGAGCAGCAGTTGGTGCCCTGCACTGATAATTGGGGCTATAGGGCAGTGTTGAAGGAAGGGGCCTCCACCCTCAGGCAGGCAGGCAGGCACTCAGCAGCCCTTCATTTCTTCCCAGTGGAGTTCCCCTTCTATCCTTCCCTGGGAGGGAGGGATGGATGGTGGTCCCAAGGAAGGAGCTTGGTTGGGGGGGGGGAGCCCCTTCCCCCAATCGGGACCAGGGCGAAGAGTGAGACCCGCCTGATCTGTCCACAGATATGAGAGACGAAGAAGGAGAGGCTGGCCTTCCACACTCTTAATGGAAAGCATTGGGAGCAGTGTCACTGAAACGGGACTGGCTTTGCCTCACGGGACTGGCTTTGCCCAGCTTGGGATGCTGAAGACTTGGCCAGGATCCGCACTTCTTTCTCTCCCAGTATCTGACCCCAGATCATCTGCTTTGAGCTGGATGATAAGAGCCTAGACAGCCAGGTAAGTGGGATCAGATCCTGGGATATAGACGTTGCCTGAGATACGCAACTTGAATTCTTTGCCCTGCGAAACCAGAATGGCCCCCTCCCTCCTGTTGTCCTTCTGGCGGCAGGCTAAAACTTTTTCATTCGGGCAGGCTTTTGAAGATGGAGGTTTTGAAGATCAAGTCTGGGTGTGTGTGTATGTGTTTGTGTGTGTGTGTGATGTTTGAATATTTTTGATGGATGTTACCTGTGATTTTTAGTACTGCTTGAGTCTAATTCTATTTTGCTGTTTGTATATTTCTATATTTTAAATTTTAATTTCATTGACCAAAAAAATTAAAAAATAATTTATTTTAAATTTTATACTAATGTTTTTATGTTAAGCTGCTTTGAGTCCCCTTTGGGAAGACACAGTGGGGTAGAATCATAGAATCATAGAGTTGGAAGAGACCTCGTGGGCCATCCAGTCCAACCCCATTCTGCCAAGAAGCAGGAAAATTGCATTCAAAGCACCCCCGACAGATGGCCCTCCAGCCTCTGTTTAAAAGCTGTTTAAACAGAGTCTGGATGGCCATCTGTCAGTAGAAATGTAACAACAACAACAACAAGCAGCTCTAAGCAGGTTTAGTCCTTGGTCAATGGACTGAGTAATTCAAGCCCAACATTCACCCCATCCAAACAGATACAGTCATTTTCACCACCTCTCTCAGGCCAGCGAGTTAGAAACCCAGAGCTCAGCAGTGGATTCTCTGAATGGACTGACTGTACGGAAATTGCAGACCTGTCGTATCTCCCAACTTGATTCAAGGCCTCTCTTGTTCCAGCTGGACTTCTGCCTGGGGTCCATTCCATCATGGTTCCCTTCTTCGTGGTCCTTGGTTTATCTTCAGTTCCTCCTCCCATATTCTCCTTCTTGTTTGGCTCCCCTTCTCATATTGCTTTTCCAGTTTTCATTGTCTTTCTTTGGGGGCCACTAGAGATCTCTTCAAGATGGGATTTAGTTGATCCAGCTTAGTTTTGGCACTATGGATTAATCTGTTCAGGATTTCCAGTGGTTTCATAACTTCTTTACATTTAGCCAACATCTCATTATGTTTCTTTCCTTTCTCCATTTTAGGTTTCAACTGAACATTGGCTTTGTTATGGTTTTATCGAACAGATGTCATATTTCGGTAAGTTTTCAAATAAATGCCTTTTGCAAACAAGCTCCTATATTTGGCAATGCTTCAGGAAGATGCTTGACAAATCAATGAGCTGTGTTGACTTCTCTTCCATTCAAGGCCACACTGAAAAAACTCCCTCTTTTCCTTCCTCTTTTCTCTCTAATCCAGAAAATGACAAATCCTGATTGCGCTGAGACTACTATGCCTATTTCGGTACAAGAAGAACTGCACTTCAATCTTCTATTTCAAAAATCAAGCTTTCTCTTTCAGTCTTGTTTCTCCTCCTCTTCCTTCCTTCCTTCTTTTCTGTTTTCTGGCTTATCTGTCTATATCAGTTAGATATCTGTGTTTCTCTGCAATAGGGTAACAGTGTATATCGTTAAAATACTTGCAGGTATCGAATCATTATTTTGTTCATTTCCTCCTCCTCCTTTCAGTAGTCTTTGATTCTCAAAGGAGATCATGAGGGAAAGTGTAGCTAAAAACACCTGCAGTGGTTATGCGCGTGCACGTCTCTCCTTCTTGCTTCCCCTCAATAGCGCTCCATCTAGGGAGCTGCAATCCTCCAGGAGGCTCCCACAACATCACAGCTTCCCCCATCTACATCACTGTTGCGAAGTTGGCAAAGGTCTTGGCTTATTATTTATGTGTAGCCAGGTGTATTCCTGCCCTCATTTTGAGCTCGTTGCAGGCACTAATCTTGCTAATGTCGATGAACAGAGCTTTTCTGTCATGTAGTCTGCTGCCATTCCTAAACCAGAAGTCCAAGTTGAGGTCTTTGAATATCAATTGTTTCTAATTGGACAACCATACAACAATGCGTCAGCTCCATTGGCTGCCGATCCAATTCCAAGCACAATTCAAAGTGCTGGTTTTGACCTATAAAACCCTATACGGCTCTGGTCCAGCATACCTGTCTGAACGTATCTCCTTCTACATCCCATCTCGGAGTTTCAGATCTTCTGGGGAGGCCCTGCTCTCGGCCCTGCCTTTCTTTGTCTCAAACACGCTTGACGGGGACGAGGGACAGGGCCTTCTCGGTGGTGGGCCCCCCTGCACGTGGAACTCACTCCCCGGGGAATTTAGGTCATATTCATCCCCCCCACCTTTAAAAAAAGTTTAAAAAGTGGATGTGGGGCCAGGTCTTTGGGTAATTAAGTGGACAATGACAATAACCATGTTGTCAATGGCTTGAAAACATATTATGGATAAATTTGATGGAGCATCCAACCATAGTTTTCGGCTAATAATGGCCACCAGTGTGGCAATTCTTACTAGATTTTAATTGTATTGTTTTAATGTTTTTAACTATTTATAATTATTGACTCTTTGTTTTTATTATGTATATATTGAGGCATCGAATTGCTGCCGATTGGGAGCCGCCCTGAGTCCCCCCCCCCCCCCAAGGGGTTGAGAAAGGCAGGATACAAATACTCAAAATGGTAGAGCACATTGACCACTGTTAGCCCCCCCCCCCCCCCCGGAGTTATTGCCTCTCAGCTTGGCTTTCCTCACAGAGTTGATTCAACGCCAACAATCCCTTTTCATCTCTCAATCCCTTTAGAGAATGAACACTGGTTTCCCCACATCACAACTTTTAGGGAGCAGTAGGAGGCGGCACAAGGCAGCCAGGAGAATTCTGGGAAATGTAGTTTGTGAAAGAGAACGTAAAAGGCTCCACCGTAAACTACGTTTCCCAGAAGTCTACTTGCTTCCTGTGTTAAAGGCTCTATGTGAATGTGGGACAGGGACCCCTCTCTGGCTCTGATGAACGAAGGAATGGCAGGGATTTGTGGCTTGTATCTGTCCTCCCGGAAGAGCGAAGAAGGGAGCACAGAGGAACCCGGGGATGAATGAGCAGCCCTTCTGAATCCCAGCCTTTCTCCCAATCTGAAGATCCAGGTTCTATTTCTCCCCATTGAGGATGGGGGGGCCTTGAAGGGGGCCTGTGGGAGGGAAGAGGGAGGAGCCCCAAAGGAAGCTTTTGTGGGAAGTATTCCTCTTGGAGGGGGAGGGAGGGGCTTGGATTCAGACCAAGGAGGGAAGGGGAAAGGCAGACCTCCCCTCCACCCAAAGGACTGGCTCCAAGGCATACTTCATGCTGTCCATATGGAATCTGCTCATGTCCTGCCTGACAGAAAGCCAGTTTCATCTGGAGGAATGAATATCATTTTAGTTTGGCAGCTAGAGAATGGATTACACTTTTATTTTTTTTATTTCGGGTATTTGTACCCCACCCTTCTAAAAAAACCCCCCCGGGGGGGGGGAACTCAAGGCGGCTTCCAGCTGGCACATATTTAATGCCTACAAGTAAACACTATAAAATACATATCAAAACCAATAATTATAAATAGTTAAAATATTAAGTTAATGCAAACAATCTAAAATAAATCAGTCTGGTGGCCATTGTGTAGCCAAATTCTGTAGTTGGAGACTCCATTAAGCTTGTCCATAATCCATTTCCATAGCAATTGTCTTCATTGTCATAGTCAAAGTCTGCATAGATTACCCAAAAGCCTTGTCCCACGTCCACATTTTTAACTTATTTCTAAAGGTGAGGGATGAAGATGACCTAATTTCCACGGGGGGTGAATTCCGCTGGTAGGGGGCCACCACCGAAAAGGCCCTATCCCTCGTCCCCACCAAGCACATTTGTGACAGGGGTGGGGCCGAGAGCAGGGCCTCTCCAGAAGATCTTAAACTCCTAGGTGGGATGTAGAAGGTACGCTAGGCTGGAATTGCACTTTGAATTGTGCTCGGAACTGGATCGGCAGCCATTGGAGCTGACATAGTGGGGGGTGGTATGCTCCATGTATGATGCTCCCATGGGTCTTAACTGCTGCCCGTTGGACCAGTTGAAGTTTCCGGGCAGTCTTCAAAGGCAGCCCCACGTAGAGCGCATTGCAGTAATTATTCGGGATGTAACAATAGTGTGGACCACTATGGCCAGATCAGACTTCCCAAGGTATGGGCGCAGCTGGCGCACAAGTTTTAATTGTGCCAAAGCTTTCCGGGCCACCGCCGAGACCTGGGGTTTCAGGTTAAGTGATGAATCCGGGATCACTCCAAAGCTGTGAACCTGCGTCTTTAGGGGGAGTATAACCCCATCCAACACAGGCTGTAACCCTATCCCCTGTTCTGCCTTATGACTTACCAGTAGGACCTCTGTCTTGTCTGGATTCAATTTCAGTTTGTTAGCTCTCATCCAGTCCGACACAGCTACCAAGCTCCAGTTTAAAGTCCACAAAAGGAACAATATATTTTGCAGCCTTGTTTCTTAAAAATTCTAGGCAGCCCCGGGCAGCAGCATGCCTGGGATGTGCTTGCTGAGGCATTCTGAGAGCCGTAGGAGTCGGGGAACTATGGCTCCCAGAATGCCTCAGTGAGAGTATCCCAGGCACGCCACTACTGGGGCTGCAGGGAGTCATCTGAAGGCGCAAGGAAGCGCCTTCGGACAACTCCCAGTAGCCCTGGTGACTCCTACAGCTCTGAGACGACGGCTCCCTACAGCCCTGGCGGCGGCGTGCCTGGGATATGCTCACTGAGGCATTCTGGGAGCCGTAGTTTCCTGACTCCTATGGCTCTCAGAATGCCTCAGCAAGCACATCCCAGGCATGTTGCTGCCCGGAACTGCTGAGAGTTGTTGTCCGTAGGCCCAAGGAAGCGCCTTCGGACGGCGACTCCCAGCAGCCTCGGCAGCAGCATGCCTGGAGCGCTCAAAATGTCGATCGCGATCGACCGGGTGTTCTTTGGGCCTTATCCAGGTGATCTTCAGGCCCTGACCAGTCAATCGCTCATTGCCCCTCTTGACGCACCGCCTGCACAAGCTCCCCTGCCTGGCCTTGGCTGCTGCTGCCGCTGGGAGAGCCCGAGCGGGCGAGAGGGCTCGCTCGCCACCCGCTCGCCCGCTCGGGCTCTCCCAGCGGCAGCAGCAGCCAGGCCAGGCAGGGGAGCTTGTTTCCCCTGCTGGGCCTTGCTGTCTCCGGCACTGGGAGAGCAAGCCTGAGCGGGTGGCGAGCGAGCCCTCTCGCCGCTCCGGGCTCTCCCAGCGGCAGCAGCAGCAGCAAGTCCAGGCAGGGAGCTTGTTTCCCCTGCTTGGGCTTGCTCTCGCCGGCAGTGGGAGAGCCCCAGCAATCTGAGGGGCTCATCGCCATGGCAACCCGAAAGACAATGAAGTCTTCCGGTTTGCCATGCCGATCAGCCCCCGCAGGGAGGGAAGGAGGAAAGAGAGGGAGGAGAGGAGGAAGGAAAGGAAAGGGGAAAAAGGAAGGAACGAGGGAAAGAAAGAAAGGAGGGGGAAAAGGGAGGGACGAAAGAAGGAAAGGAAGAAAGAGGGAAAGTGGAGGAAGGAAAGGAAGAGGGAAAGAAAGTTGAGAAGAAGGAAAGAATGGAGAGAGGAAAAGGAAGGAACGAGGGAAAGAAGGGAAGGAAGGAGAGAGGAAAAGGAAGGAACGAGGGAAAGAAAGGAGGGAACAAAGGAATGCAGGAAAGTAAGGGGAAAGGAAGAAGAATGGAGGAGGGAAGGGGGGAGGAAAAGAAGGAAGGAAAGGGAAAGAAAGGAAGAACATAGGGAAAGGTGAAGGAAACAAGAAAGAAAGGAAATAGAAAAAGGAAGGAGAGAAAAGTAAAGAAAGAAGGAAGGTTGGAAAGGGGGAAGGAAAGAGGAGAAAAAAGAGGAGAGGAAAAGAAGAAAACACACACACGCTGGCCCTGCTTGGCCATCCTCTGGGCTGGGTCCATTGGGCCATTCCATCTTGGGATCCTGCCTCTCTTCAGGATGTCAGCCTTCATCTTGGGTCGCACCTTGTCTTCTTGAATTTTATTTTAGTGGTTTTATTATTATTGTATAATAATTTTTAGTTTTTGTAAGTGCAATATGTCCAGAGCTTTGCAGCCGAATGTGCTCTCAGTGTCTCCAGGTGCCTTGCTTTAGAAATTCGGGGCAGGAATCACGCTGCAGGGAAAGAGAGGATCAGGAACATATTTTTTCCTGAGTTGAAAGAAATGAAGTATTTTTCTCACAAGACGGATCACTTGGGATGGTCCCATACAGGTGGTCACTCAAGTTCTGAGTTGGGATACGGGAAAGCCAGATCTAGACAGGAAACTCTTTGCAACCTGAGCCCTTTCTGTGCTGACCATATTGTTAGACGTCTTCCTTTGCAAAGGCTAGTTAACACACTGCAGTGCAAACCATCTCATCCAGAGAGTCTTGGGCCTCTCTCCCCTTTGCAGGGCCTGCTCTTTGTTGGGCGAGTGTTGAAGTACTTCTCAGCAGGCAAAGGCTCTTCTCAACAGCACCACCACTCTTTCTCTCGTCTTCCCCTGCCTTTGCTACATCACTAAGCTCTTGTTCTTGTTGTTCAATGAGAGATTTCTGTGCTCTGATCCTGATAAGATTTTCCTCTCATTTCTCTGGCAGGTGACCTCTGAATGAACCTTGTGAAGAACACTTCCCTTTGTCTTACGTCTGAAATGAAAGTGCACAGCACTCACAAGAACAAGACATAAGTTGGAGAAATTACATTTCAAGCTACATACGTGTGTATTCAAGGAGGAAAGGGAGGATTGTGCTGTGAAAAGTGGGGCCTGGTAATTTATTCATTCAAATGGACTACAGCAATACAAAGACTGAGAAGAGGAAATCAGGAGAACATATCTGGGACCTTCTGGCATAATATTTGAATCATAAAGGTAAAATAATGGAGAATCTCAATTCCTTGTCAAAATCACACACAGGGGAGAAGCGACATAATTGCATGGACTGTGGGAAATGTTTCACTACGAGAAGTTCTCTTACTACACATCAACGAACTCACACAGGAGAGAAGCCTCATAAATGCATGGAATGTGGAAAGAGCTTCAGTCAGAGTGGGACTCTGCGTATCCATCAGAGAATCCATACAGGGGAGATGCCACATACATGTATGGAATGTGGAAAGGGCTTCAGTCACAGTGGAAATCTGCGTACCCATCAAAGGACCCACACAGGGGAGAAGCCACATACATGCATTGAATGTGGAAAAAGCTTCAGTGAAAGTGGGACTCTCCGTACCCATCAAAGGACCCACACAGGGGAGAAGCGACATAACTGTATGAAATGTGGAAAGAGTTTCAGTCAGCGTGGACATCTGCATACCCATCAAAGGACCCACACAGGGGAGAAGCCATATACATGCATGGAATGTGGAAAGAGCTTCAGTGACAGTGGGAGTCTTCATAAACATCAAAGGACCCACACAGGAGAGAAGCCACATAAATGCATGGAATGTGGAAAGAGCTTCAGTGAGAGTGGAAAGCTGCGTTCCCATCAAAAGATCCATACAGGGGAGAGGCCACATAAATGCATGGAATGTGGAAAGAGCTTCAGGCACAGTGCACATCTGCATACCCATCAAAGCACCCACACAAGGGAGAAGCCACATAAATGCATGGAATGTGGAAAGAGCTTCAGTCGGAGTGATTATCTGCATATCCATCAAAGGATCCACACAGGGGAGAAGCCGTATAAATGCATAGAATGTGGAAAGAGCTTCAGTCGGAGTGACAGTCTGCGTACCCATCAAAGGACCCACACAGGGGAGAAATCACATATCGTATCTACTTGAGTATAAGCCGACCAAATATAAGAAGAGGCACCCAATTTTACCACAAAAATTGGGAAAACTTACTGACTTGAGTATAGGCCGAGGGTGGAAAATGCAGTAGCTATTGGTAAATTTCAAGAATAAAAATAAAAATAGATACCAATAAAATTACATTAATTGAGGCATCTATAGGTTAAATGTTTCTGAATAATTGTATAAAACTGTAATTGAAGAGAAGACGGTCCAACTCTGATTAAATCATTATTCTAACCTTCAGTGTAAATGCATCCTTGCAATAATAATAAATAGGGTAAAATAATAAATGTAATAATAATAATAACAATTGAGTAAAATATTAAATGTATTAACAATAATAAAGAGGATAAAAAAATAAATGTAATAATAACAATAGCATAAAATAATAAATGTAATAACAATAGAGTAAAATAATAAATGTATTACTAAGCAGGGAAAAATAATATTAACAATAAAATAAATGTGTAATTACGATAGAATAAAATAATAAATGTAATAATAACACAGTAAAAGAAATGTAATAATAATAATAAACTAATAATTGTAAATGTAACTGCAATTATAACAAATACAACAATAACAATAACAATCAAATTATTGTCATAGTTTATTTTAACTACAGTATAAATTTTGGAAAACATGCTGTGTATATATGAATAATAAAAAGTGGGAAAGGCTGACTTGGGAAGCGGGTGAGAAAGAAGGACTGGAAACGGGAAAAAGTTGGAATGGGAAGGAGTGTTTGAAAAAGTGGGAAAATGAGGTGGAAAGGAGGTCTCTGGAAAAGTAAGGCAGATTGGGGTGGGAAGGGGGCAACTGGGGGGGGGGAAAGATTGAGGATTGAGGTGGGAAAGGGGGCTGGGAAACTGAAAAATGGGAAAGGTTGGGGTGGGAAGGGGGCTGGAAAATGGGAAACTGCATTGGGGAAAGAGGCAAGACAAATGGGAAAGAGAGGCTGGAACCTCGGAAAGGCTGGGATGGAGAGTGGGAGAGAGGGGCAGGGGAATGGGGGTAGTAAAGACTGGGGTAGGAAGGGGGCAACTAGAAAAAGGGAAGGCAGGGGTGGGAAAGGGGTGCGGGAAAAGTGGGGGCAAGACTGAGGTAGGAAGGGAGGAAGGCGTCACCTGTCCCATCCAAGGAGGGACCAAGCCCTGGGTCGCCTCCTCTCTACCTGAACACTTGAGTCCTGGCCATGGATATAAAAACAAGACATCCCCTGAAAATAAGCCATAGTGGGTCTTCTTGACACACTTGTCTTACTTTTGGGGAAACACGGAGGGAGTGACTTTGTGTTCTGCTGCCCAGGAGACGAGGACGCAATGGAGCCATGGCTTCAAACTACAAGAAAGGAGATTCCACCTGAACATGAGGAAGAACTTCCTGACTGTGAGAGCCGTTCAACAGTGGAACTCTCTGCCCCGAGTGTGGTGGAGGCTCCTTCTTTGGAAGCTTTTAAACAGGCTGGATGGCCATCTGCCGGGGGTGCTTTGAATGCGATTTCCCTGCTTCTTGGCAGAAAGGGGTTGGACTGGACGATGGCCCACGAGGTCTCTCCCGACTCTAGGATTCTATGGAACGAGATTGGGACCTACGACTAATTCACTAGTTATGACAATGAGGGGACATTTGTGTATTGTGGGTTTTAGGAATGAGTTTCCTCTGTTTAGAAACAGAAGAGTGAATAAATGCAGATAGAAACCAGTGTGCGGCAAGAGTTTCCTTGATCCGTTGTTCTCTTAGTTTTGCTCTGATTGTGTAGGTGTGTGTTGTTCAGTCTTTCGTGTTTGTTAAGGATTCCTTTTTAAAATCCCAAAATTGTAATTTGTATGAAAATGCTTTTCTTTTTTGCCTTTGAATAAAAATTATTTTGACAAAACAGAGTGTGATGTGGCAGCTACAAATGCCAACGTGATTCTCGGCTGTGCCAATAGGAGACGTTGTGTCCACACCCAAGGGAGTCTCGGCCTCCTTCCTCCCGCTTTGCTCAGACCTCGCCTGGCATCGCTCTCTCTCCAGTTCTGGGCCTCAGCACAACTCCAGGCGGAGGCGGCCAAGCCAGAGTATCTCCAGGGACAGGCTGCAGGGAATGGCCAAGAGAGCTGGGTGTGCTTAGCTTAGAGCAGTGCTTCCCAACCGGTGGTTCTCTCCCAGGTGTCGTGGCCTACAACTCCCAGAAATCCCGGCCAATGGACCAGTTGTGGGATTTCTGGGGTGGAAGGCCAAAACGCCTGGGGGAGAGAGACCACAGATTGAGCCCCACTGGCTGAGAGAAAGCCTTCGGGCTGATAAGAGCGGGATAGAAATAACGTAAACAAATGTTGTGACATAAGTGCAGGCCAGCTTGTGTGTTGCCTGAGCCGAGGCGTTGCCATAGCGACAGAACCGGCTGTTGGAATACATTCGAGTGAGAGAAGCCAAAGGGGCGGAGCTAACTGCCACTTGGGAGGGCGGCCATTTTGAAGGAGGGAGTGTCTTTCAGTCAGTGGACAAGAGTGGACGTGGGGTCCTGGTGTGTGGAGAGACCGGACCCAGGGGTCCAAGCCTTCAGCGTGTGCGCTTATTGCAGAGTCCATTGGACCTCTTTGAATTAGTCGTGAGTGAAGGGGAAAGAAACCCCGGTAGAAACCCACGACTTCAGTGGGGAAGCTGAAGAGAGGAAAAGGCAAGCCGGTGTCTTGAATGGTCAGTTAAGAAAAGAAAGAGACTTCGCAGGGAAATAAGTTCAAAACCAGTCTGGTGGAAGCAAAAGCCATGCTGAGAGTTTGGCACATTTGGAAACTGTTTCACTAAAGTCAACTGTAACAACATTTCAAGGAATACGGAATAACCGCCCAATGTTGTCCACCTGTGAATCCTTAAATAAATATTTCATTGATCAGTTCTTTATAATTAAGGCTCACGCCCATTTATTAAGAAGAAGAAGCTTTACCTCAGAAGAAAGCGGCTGAAGATATTGGAAGAAAGGATTCTGGTTGGAGAAAGGAGTCGCTCCTTTTAGGAAGAGCCTCCAGTAGAAACATTGCAAAAGTCAAACCTCAGCTACACGCACCACCACTACTTCAGTCTCCTTATAGCCCTGGTTATAGATAGATAGACAGATAGATAGATAGATAGATAGATAGATAGATAGATACAGGGGCGGTCTAAGGTCATTTTAAATGGTAAGCGAACATTATTTTGGCGCCCCCCCAAATTATTTTGGTGCCCCCCCCTCCGCGCATGCCCAGAAGCTCCTGTGCGCAGGCGCAGAAGCGTCGGAGTGCACAAGGCCCAAAAGCGGAACATCAGCCAAATTTGAACACAGATGGAGTTTGGGGAAAACAGACCTTGACATTTGGGAGTTGTAGTTGCTGGGATTTATAGTTCACCTACAATCAAAGAGCATTCTGAACTCCACCAGTGATTGAACTGAACCAAAATTGGCACACTGAACACACATGAGCAACTGAAAATACTGGAAGGGTTTGGTGGGCATTGACCTTGAGTTTTGGAGTTGTAGTTCACCTACATCCAGAGAGCAGTCTGGACTCAAGCAATGTTGGATCAGGACCAAACTTGGCATGAATACTCAATATGCCCAAATGTGAACACAGATGGAGTTTGGGGAAAATAGACCTTGACATTTGGGAGTTGTAGTTGCTGGGATTTATAGTTCACCTTCAAACAAAGAGCATTCTGAACTCCACCAGTGATTGAATTGGGCCAAGTTTCCCACACAGAACTGCCATGACCAACAGAAAATCCTGTGTTTTCTAATGGTCTTTGGCAATCCCTCGCAACTCCCCTCGCGACCCCCCTAGGGGTCCTGATGCCCAGGTTGAGAAACGCTGGCCTACCGGCTGTTAGGAGTTGTGTGAGTTGAAGTCCAAAACACCTGGAGGGCTGAAGTTGGTGGGGGAGAGAGCGAGGCAGAAGAGAAGGGAGGGAGGAAGAGAGGAGGCGGAAGAGAAAGGAGGGGGGAAGACAACGAGGAGAAAGAGAAGCGACAGAGCGAGGCGGAAGAGGAGAAGAATTTGAGAGAGAGAGAGAGTGCAGTGTGAGAAAGGGGGAGAGTGGGTATGCGTGTGTGTGTGTGAGAGAGAGAGAGGGAGGGAGGAGGGAGGGAGGAAGCGAGGATAAGTGGAAGAGAAAGAGAGAATACAAGGGAGAGAGAGAGAGAGAGAGAGAGAGAGAGAGAGAGAGGAGAGGGTTTAGGAAGGCGCTCTGGGTGATCTCCCTGTTGCCTTTCTCTCTCTGGGTGACGGCGAGGGCCATGGTTGCAAGACCTCGCCCTCGCCCCCACCCAGAGAGGAGGAAAGGCACCAGGGAGATCACCCCAGCAGCACCTTGGGTTGAAGCTGGAGGAGGGGAGGAAGGAGCGGCTGAGGAGGCGAAGGGGCTGTGGAGGCCACACCCCCCTCTCCCAAGCACGGCCCCGGACCTTCCGCATCGCGTCTGCGGCGGCGGCGGCGCTGAGAGGATCCTCTCTGCCTAGGCCCAATGCGCCTCCCGTCCAGCCCCCGCCGCCTCCGTTTCGCAAGTTGGCGAAACGGAGGCGGCGGCGGCCGGACAGGAGGCGCATTGGGCCTAGGCAGAGAGGATCCCCTCAGCGCCACCGCGGACGCGATGCGGAAGGTCAGGGGAGCTGGCAGACAAGGTCGTGCTTGGGGAGAGGGGGTGGCCTCCACAGCCCCTTCGCTCAGCCGCCCTCTTCCTTCCCTTCTCCATCTTCAACTAGAGGGATGTTCTCGGTGCCGCCACGGACGCGATGCCCTCGCGCTGACTGGGTCCGAGGAAGTTTAACCCTCTTCTGCTTCCTCCTCCCTCGCCACGTGCATCAGCGGCAGCAGCGCCGGCAATAGAGGGAGGAGGCGCGCGGGGGGGCGAGGAGGAGGTTTGCTTCGGCGCCGATCCTGCTGCCGCCTGCAGAAGCTTCTGAGCATGCGCGAAAATCTCTGCGCATGCCCAGAAGCTCCTGCAGGCAGCAGGCCAGCAACAGGGAGGTTTGCTATGGCAGCGTGGCGGGCGCAACGGCGCCCATCCAAGATGGCGCCCTACGCGGCCGCGTAGTTCGCTTACATGGACGGACCGCCCCTGGATAGATAGATAGATAGATAGATAGATAGATAGATAGATAGATAGTCATTTGGGTTGTTGCAGGTTCACACACATACATACAGTATATATATAGTCACTACTTCAGTCTCCTCATCGCCCTGGCTATCTATCTAATTATCTATCTATAGAGTCATTTGGGTTGTAGGTTTTTCAGACTATAAGCTTCACAACCTCTGAGGTCAGCCTGGTTAGGTTCGGTCGGAAAATTTGTAATTTGGAATAAATTGAGATCAGATTCCTTTTTGAAGCTATTTCAAAGCCATTTGGGAACCCAGAAGGCAACAAGGGGAGGGGTTGGAAGGGGGCCGAGGAAGGGGGTGAGGGGAGCGGCCTTCCCCTGGTGCGTGGGGGCCTTTCCCTCCCTCCACTCTCAAGGAGGCAACCGAGGGCTAGTTCCCAGGCTCCTAAGCATAGGCCTTGGGCCTCCCTCTCCTCAGCAGACCCGACCTGAGGTAATAATAATCCCAGAGGAAGGCAAGGACACCTGGAAGGCCTAGAGCAGCGAATGCCGCAACCCCCAATACAGTTCCTCATGTTGAGGTGACCCTTCCCCATCACATTCCCTCTGTGGCTACGGCCTCACTGCAGTTTTGCCACTGTTATGAATCGTAATGCTCATCAAACCCTTCCAGTATTTCCTGGTGGTCCTGGGAGTCCTGTGTGCCAAGTTTGGTCCAATCCCATTGTTGGTGGAGTTCAGAATGCTCTTCGATTGTAGGTGAACTATAAATCTTTGGTTTCAACTATACATCTTTGGTTTCAAGTCCAAATAATAAAATAAATAAATATATAAATAAATAAAATCCCAGCAACTACAACTCTCAAATGACAAAATCAATCCCCTCCCAACCCCACCAGTGTTCAAATGTGGACGTACTGGGTGTTTGTGCCAAATGTGGTCCAGTGAATGGAAAAACCTCCTGCCTTTCAGAGATTGACATGACGATCCACAACAGGAGCAAAATGACAGTTATGAAGCAGCAACGAAAATAATGTTCTGGTTGGGGGTCACCACCACATGAGGAAAGGGATTAAGGGTCACGGCATGAGGAGGGTGAGAGACCCTGTCCTAGATTGTTCCTTCCTCAGAGTTAAATACTCCTTTTACTCCTGAAGAAGGCAAGGCCCAAGATGACCCAGTGACCAGGGAGACCCGGAGTGCTGCTCCTCCTCGCCAGGCGAGTCTCTCCTCTGAACTGACCCTTGGCAGGAACCTTCCCAGGCTGGCCGTTAGCCGCCCCTTTCCTGCTGCCACCTG
>JARBWK010000798.1:0-24723 GCA_030556195.1 Anolis apletophallus
TGTCAATGGCATTGAATGTTTGCCTGTATATGTGCATTGTGATCCGCCCGGAGTCCCCTCTTGGGGGTGAGAAGGGCGGAATACAAATCTATCTATCTATCTATAGATATAATAAAAGTCAGTGTTTGCGGAGGAATATGTGCCAGTGTTCTGATTGGCTCCCGGCCTCTACATTCTGACAACATGATTGGTTGCCAGTGAGGGAGTATTTGCATAAAGCCTTTATTGGCCAGCCAACACGAACATTCCGACGCTCTAAAGTGGCAGAGGGGGCAAGGAAAAGGCCTAAGGCAGTCAGGCATGGTGGGAGTTTCAGGCCAAAACACTTTGCGACCCCTTTGCGACCCCAAACAATGAGAGAACAACACCAAACTTGGCACACAGAACCCTCAAGGCCCACTCTACATCCTGGTGCAGTTTGAGGGAGGAAGGACCATAGATGACGGGACTTGCAGTACTTTAATTTACATGCTTTGAGCACTGTGGCCCAGACCATAGAAGGATCAGGACCACACTTGGCACACAGATGCCCACTGGCCCACTTTACGACCTGGTGCAGTGTAGGGCAGGATGGGCCACAAATGATGGCATTTGCAGTACCTTCACCCGATTCATTTCCCACAGAACATTGAAGCCCCTACAAATCACAGACCAGGCCCAAACTTGGCACACAGAGTACCCATGACATCCCTACATCCTACTGCAGTTTTGAGTGGGACGGACCACAGATGATAGGACTTGAAGTACCTTCACTCACTTTCTGAGACCACTGCGACCCTCATCCAATTACCAAAAAAGAACAAACTAGGCACACAGAGCCTCCATGACCCACTTTACATCCTGGTGCAGCTTGGAGGAGGGCGGACCATGCATGATGGGACTTGAAGTACCTTCACTCACTTCCCAAAACTGCTGCAAACCTAATCCAATGACTGATCAAGACCAAACCTGACACACAGAGCCCTCATGACCCACTCTACATCCTGGTGCCGTTTGAAGGAGGATGGACCATGGATGATGGGACTTGAAGTACCTTCACTAACTTCCTGAGACCACTGCAAGCCATGTCAACATCTCATAAGGACCACCCTTGGCACACAATGCCTTTCTCAAATAACCCGGGCAGGGCCGGGTCCCCAAGCTAGTAAAATGAACAAACATAACCATGGAATTACCCATCAACACAGAAACATGAAAAGACAAAATCCCGCCTGTTTGTTCGGGCATGGAACAGGAATGGGCGAGGACAATGGAAAAGGCTGGGCCAAGAGTGACGCAAATGGAAATAAGATGGGACTGGCATTTGGGTCCTGTACTGTAATAGGTAAACAGGTTAGCTGGCCCTCCCAACAAAGGATCCCCAGGAAGCAGTCAGCCAGGCTTTGAAGCTACAAGGCCATTCACAGATATATAAACCTTGCTTTGCTAGTTTCCAACAGACCTCACAGCCTTGGAGGATGTCTGCCAAAATGTGGGAGACCCTTGTGTTCCCTCTGACTCTTTCTCTGAAGCCATACAATGCTAGGAAGAAGAAAAAGCAGGGAAAGAAGTAGACGTGTCAGCGGCCTCGGCCCGAATGGCCCTGTTCTGCCAGGCGCCACGAAAAGGAGAAGTGTCAGGCTTCAGCCAGAAGAACACAAAATGGCCGCCCTACTGCCAGGCAGGCTTCTTGCTGGCCATGTGGCTAGGCCCAGAATCAAAATGGCTGCCCAGGAGCAGTGGGCACCCTTCTGAAAGGCCCCCAAAAGGCCCTCTTGAGGGGGGGGTGGGGGGGCTGGCACCGCTGAGGGATAGCCAAGAGCCCCTTCTGGGGGGGGGGCAGAGGAGGGCCAAGGGGCTGCCCCCTCCCTGCCCAGCACCACAAACCTGATCCAAGGAGGGAGCTTTTCTCTCTCCAGCAGCCTCCTGTGCGCGTGCAGAGAGGGAAGAAGGCACACAAGAAGGAAGAAACGCCCACTGGCCAGGAGCCTCCACCAGCAGCCCCCTCCCACTTGGGGCTCCTCCCCACACTTGCATGGGCCAGCAAACCAGCTCCCCCCCCCAAGTCTAGATCCTTCATGGGCCATTCAAACTGGCCTCCCCCCCCCATCTTAAGCTTTGCTTGGCTGCGTGTGGGGCCATCCCTCGTAGCTGCAAGTGGTGATGTGTCTTGGCGGTGGGTCTGTAGGTGACCGTGGGACCAGGGGCGGTCTAAGGTAATTTTAAATGGTAGGCGAACATTATTTTGGTGCCCCCCCAAAAAAAACATTATTTTGCCGCCCCCCATGTAAAACAAAAATACAATTATAATATCACAATACCATTAGTAGTATTATATTGTATCAATGTATATACAATATATCTGGGCAAACTTGGGCCTGTTGGAGTTGAAGTCCAAAACCCCTGAAAGGCCCAAGTTAGCCCAGGCCTTTGGAAGGGAACTGGGGCTGTGAGGAATTGTGGGAGTTGAAGTCCAAAACACCTGAAAGGACCAGGTTTGCCCAGGCCTTTGGAAGGGAACTGGGGCTGTGAGGAATTGTGGGAGTTGAAGTCCAAAACACCTGAAAGCCCAAGTTTTCCCAGGCCTTTGGAAGGGAACTGGGGCTGTGAGGAATTGTGGGAGTTGAAGTCCAGAACTTTGGCATTTCAGGGGTTTTGGACTGTCAAGTCCAAAACACCTCACAGCCCCAGTTCCCTTCTTTGGAAGGGAACTGGGGCTGAGGTGTGGGAGTTGAAGTCCAGAACTTTGGCATTTCAGGGGTTTTGGACTTCAACTCCCACCCTCACAGCCCCAGTTCCCTCCAAAGGCCTGGGCAAACTTGAGCCTTCGGGGTTTTAGACTTCAACTCCCACACCTCACAGCCCCAGTTCCCTTCCAAAGGCCTGGGCAAACTTGGGCCTTTCAGGGGTTTTAAGCCACAGCAACGTGTGGCCGGGTACAGCTAGTACAATATAAAAATACACCCTATAATCAACATCATTAAAAAGCATTAAAAACATTTTTTAAAAACATGACATTAAAAACCACTACAAACAACAATTAATGAAAGCCATCAAGCGGAACACATTGTCAGTCCAGTCGAGTCCAAAGTGCCAATCCAGTCCAATCCAAAGGTACAATTTACATCTGCTGCCCAAAGGCCTGGTCCCAGAACCACGACTTTAGATTTTTTCTAAAAGCGAGGAGAAGTGGAGTCGATCTTATTTCATTTGGGAGTGCGTTCGTTCCATAGGCGAGGGGCCACTGCCGAGAAGGCCCTGTCTCTCGTCCCCACCAGCCGCATTTGCGATGCTGGTGGGAGCGAGAGCAGGGCCTCCCCAGATGATCTAGGGCTGCGAGACATAGAGGCAGATGCGTTCGGACTAGTAAGCTGGGCCAGAACCGTATAGAGCTTTAATTCTCAGAATCCTTGCCAAAAGGAAGGAACCCTTGGGAGTAGTATCTGAAGAGCTCAAGCTTCCTTGTCTCCTGCTTTCTGAGAGGTGGTCAAAACAAGGACATGCAGACTGAAGAAATGGCTGTGATGTAGTGTGAGCACATTGGATTTCGCTGTAGCCATGCTTGCACAAGATAGCCTTAGGCAAGCCCATGTTTTAGAGCTTTGAATCCTACCTACCTATTCTGCAATAAGGGGAAAATAAGCATGACCTATGCTGCAGTGGTTTCGTAAGGTTAAAGAAACCATTTTACTTCATGCGGACTACAAGGTGAGTGATACAGTCAACAATGCATCTCATCGATTATAGAACTTCAAATGTATTCTCATGAGTAATGACAAAACTCACATCTAAATGTGCCGCAGCTGGCTGGGTGTCGGCTGCATAAGATCTCTACTGACCAGAAGGTCATGAGTTCGAGGCCTGCCCCGGTCGGGGTGAGCTCTCGACCAATTTGTGTCGCTTGTTGTCAACCTTTGCAACCCGAAAGACAGTTGCATCTGTCAAGTAGGAAATTTAGGGGCCACTTTCTGGGGAGGCTAAATTTTACTGATTTCTGGAATTTTAAATTGCCTCTATGTCTGTCTATATATGTTGTATGTCAATGGCATTGAATGTTTGCCTGTATATGTGCATTGTGATCCGCCCGGAGTCCCCTGCGGGGTGAGAAGGGCGGAATACAAATCTATCTATCTATCTATAGATATAATAAAAGTCAGCGTTTGCGGAGGAATATGTGCCAGCGTTCTGATTGGCTCCCGGCCTCTACATTCTGACAACATGATTGGTTGCCAGTGAGGGAGTATTTGCATAAAGCCTCTATTGGCCAGCCAACACGAACATTCCGACGCTCTAAAGTGGCAGAGGGGGCAAGGAAAAGGCCTGAGGCAGTCAGGCATGGTGGGAGTTTCAGGCCAAAACACTTTGCGACCCCTTTGCGACCCCAAACAATGAGAGAACAACACCAAACTTGGCACACAGAACCCTCAAGGCCCACTCTACATCCTGGTGCAGTTTGAGGGAGGAAGGACCATAGATGACGGGACTTGCAGTACTTTAATTCACATGCTTTGAGCACTGTGGCCCAGACCATAGAAGGATCAGGACCACACTTGGCACACAGATGCCCACTGGCCCACTTTACAACCTGGTGCAGTGTAGGGCAAGATGGGCCACAAATGATGGCATTTGCAGTACCTTCACCCGATTCATTTCCCACAGAACATTGAAGCCCCTACAAATCACAGACCAGGCCCAAACTTGGCACACAGAGTACCCATGACATCCCTACATCCTACTGCAGTGATAGGACTGATAGGACTTGAAGTACCTTCACTCACTTTCTGAGACCACTGCGACCCTCATCCAATTACCAAAAAAAGAACAAACTAGGCACACAGAGCCTCCATGACCCACTCTACATCCTGGTGCCGTTTGGAGGAGGATGGACCATGCATGATGGGACTTGAAGTACCTTCACTCACTTCCCAAAACTGCTGCAAACCTAATCCAATGACTGATCAAGACCAAACCTGACACACAGAGCCCTCATGACCCACTCTACATCCTGGTGCCGTTTGAAGGAGGATGGACCATGGATGATGGGACTTGAAGTACCTTCACTCACTTCCTGAGACCACTGCAAGCCACGTCAACATCTCATGAGGACCACCCTTGGCACACAATGCCTTTCTCAAATAACCCGGGCAGGGCCGGGTCCCCAAGCTAGTAAAATAAACAAACATAACCATGGAATTACCCATCAACACGTAAACATGAAAAGACAAAATCCCGCCTGTTTGTTCGGGCATGGAACAGGAATGGGCGAGGACAATGGAAAAGGCTGGGCCAAGAGTGACGCAAATGGAAATAAGATGGGACTGGCATTTGGGTCCTGTACTGTAATAGGTAAACAGGTTAGCTGGCCCTCCCAACAAAGGATCCCCAGGAAGCAGTCAGCCCGGCTTTGAAGCTACAAGGCCATTCACAGATATATAAACCTTGCTTTGCTAGTTTCCAACAGACCTCACAGCCTTGGAGGATGTCTGCCAAAAATGTGGGAGACCCTTCTGTTCCCTCTGACTCTTTCTCTGAAGCCATACAATGCTAGGAAGAATAAAAGGCAGGGAAAGAAGTAGACGTGGAAGCGGCCTCGGCCCGAATGGCCCTGTTCTGCCAGGCGCCACGAAAAGGAGCCCAGGAGCAGTGGGGCCCCTGCTGAAAGGCCCCCAAAAGGCCCTCTTGAGGGGGGGGGGGGGGGCTGGCACCGCTGAGGGATAGCCAAGAGCCCCTTCTGGGGGGGGGGGCAGAGGAGGGCCAAGGGGCTCCCCCCTCCCTGCCCAGCACCACAAACCTGATCCAAGGAGGGGCCGGTCTCTCTCCAGCAGCCTCCTGTGCGCGTGCAGAGAGGGAAGAAGGCACACAAGAAGGAAGGAAGGCGGCCCCCTTGCCAGGAGCCTCCACCAGCAGCCTCCTCCCACTTGGGGCTCCTCCCCACACTTGCATGGGCCAGCAAACCAGTCTGGATCCTTCATGGGCCATTCAAACTGGCCTCCCCCCCCCCCCATCTTAAGCTTTGCTTGGCTGCGTGTGGGGCCATCCCTCGTAGCTGCAAGTGATGATGTGTCTTGGCGGTGGGTCTGTAGGTGACCGTGGGACCTATTCTTGACCCACACGTTCTCCTGCAGCGAGGGCATCGGTTTCCAAGGGGAAGGCGGTCCTGGTCAGGGTTATTTTCCTCTTGGCACGTTTCGCCCTTCCGCACTCCATTCGTGCCTCTTTGAATTCTGCAGCACTGCTGGTCACAGCTGACCTCCAGTCAGAGCTCTCAAGGGCCAGGGCTTCCCAATTCTCGGTGTCTATGCCACAGTTTTCAAGGTTGGCTTTGAGCCCATCTTTCAATCTCTTTTCCTGCCCACCAGCGTTACGTTTCCCGTTCTGGAGTTGGGAGTAGAGTAACTGCTTTTGGAGACGGTGATGGGGCATTTGGAAAAAGAGGCCGGTCCAGCGGAGCCGATGGCGTAGCAGCATGGCTTCAATGCTGGTGGTCTCTGCTTCTTGTCCCGGGCCATCGCCCAGCCCAGCCCCATTCGGCCAAGGAGCAGGACAATCCCCTTCAAAGCCCCCCCAACAGATGGCCACCCAGCCTCTGCGTCAAAGCCTCCACAGAAGGGGCAGGGAGTTCCACTGCTGAACAGCTCTCACATTAGGAAGTTCTTCCTCATGTTCAGGGGGAATCTCCTTTCTTGTCGTTTGAAGCCATTGATTTTGCCAATTGGGACTTGTAGTTGCTGGGATTCCTAGTTCACCCACAATCAAAGAGCATTCTGAACTCCACCAAGGATGGAATTGAACCAAACTTGGCACGCTGAACTCTCATGAGACCAACAGAAAGGACTGAAAGGGTTTGCTGGGCATTGACCTTGAGTTTGGGAGTTGTAGCTCTCCTACATCCAGAGAGCACTGTGGACTCAAACAATGAAGGATCTGGACCAAACTTGGCAAAAATATACTAATAACATAATACTAATAATATTGCGATATAATTTGTTATAATACAATGTGATATGTAATTGTTGTACTGTGACAATGACATAAGTGTGTTGTATTTGATATAGTATAATATAGTATGGTATAATATATTATGTATACATATAATATTGATAATGTTGTAATGTAATGCAATATATTACTACTACTACTAATAATAATATACTATAACTATATTTTATGTTACATGCAATATTACTAATAATATTGTGATATAGTTTATTGTATTTGTATAGTTCAATGTGATATTGTTATAGTACAATGTGATATGTAATATTGATGTTGTACTATGGCAATAATTATAGTTCATTGTATTTGCATTTTGCTTGTGAGCCGCTCTGAGTCCCTTCGGGGTTGAGAAGGGCGGCATATAAATATCGTGAAATAAATAAATAAATAAAAATATTCCCTATGCCCAAATATGAACACAGATGGAGTTTGGGGGAAATAAACCTTGACATTTGGGAGTTGTAGTTACTGGGATTTATAGTTCACCTACAATCAAAGAGCATCCTGAACCCCGCCAACAATAGAATTGGGCCAAACTTCTCCCACAGAACCCCCCCCACCAACAGAAGATGCTTCCTTTTCTGGTGGTCTTTGGCGACCCTTCTGACACCCCCTTGCCCCCCCCCCCAGGGGTCCCGACCCCAGGTGGAGAAATTCTGCTTGAAGGCCATCCAGTCCAACTCCCATCACCAGGGCAAGAAAACATAACCAAAGCCCTCCTGACAAAGAACCATCCAGCCATAGATATAGATAGATATGATTCACAAACACACACACACACATATATATGACGTATAGTATCCTAGATTTGAAAGGGACCCCTAAAGAAGGACGATTATATGTTGCATGTTCCAGAGCAGGCAAACCAGAGAATCTACATCAACACTGACTATGGAGAGGGTGTGAAAGTTGGAGACCCCATATTTATTTATGTATTTATGACATTTATAGCTGAGGTCTGTCCTTGGAACTTGAGGCGAACTACAGATCTCAAACTGTCATTGGGCCAGGCATGGCCAGCCTGCCTTGGTGGGGTTCTGTGGGATGATCGTGAAGCAAACTGAGTTCATACGCAAGGGGAGAAGTCCATGTGTCACAACGGTGGAGGAAAAACCATTTGTTTTTAAAGTGCAGAGGAGTTCTGTACTTGGAAGGACAAGCGAACTATAATTCCCAGCTGCAAGGGACCCTGGGGGGGGGGGGTCCTGGCCTACTGTGGACATAGAACCCTTCAAGGGAAGGCACATGGCAGGCTTCATGGAACGCAGGCGTCCTCGGATGACCCAGGATCCATGGTCGAACGTGGCGGTCAGCGGGGAGGCCGGGGCCAGGAGACAGGAAGCGAGAGAGCAGGAAGTCTTAGAATTAGCCTGGGAAAAATATGAAACCAAGATGGAGATGATCCGATGATATTTGGTTTTGTGGATAAGGAGGGCCAATGCTTGTCTATGGGAGTCAGTATCCGCGGTTTTAAAGGACGCAGTTTCCCCCTCCCCGGGACCCCAACATGACATCCCGGGCAGGCCTGCAGTGCTCTGCGGCCTGGGAAAAGACTTGGTTCATGATGTATTTGAGTTAGAGACAGTGAGGACACAATGGATCCCTATGGAGAGGGTGTGAAAGTTACAGTCAAAGGAATCTTAATTATTGGGGGATTTGTGACAATGTTTAGGAAGGGGAAGGAAAAGCAAGGCAGGGACGTATCTTCTACGGAAGCTGCTGCTGTAACACGCTACCCAGCCATGCTGGCCCAATGGGGCATTTAGGAACTGCGGAACTCCCTGCTGCAGGCAAATCCAACTTGGATGCAGGGGGTCCTCTGGGGCTCGACTTCAACAATCAAAGCACCTCAGACAGATGGCCACCCAGCCTCTGTTTAAAAGCCTCCAAAGAAGGAGACTCCACCACACTCTGAGGCAGAGAGTTCCACTGCTGAACAGCTCTCACAGTCAGGAAGTTCTTCCTCATGTTCAGGGGGAATCTCCTTTCTTGTAGTTTGAAGCCATTGTTCTTGTCATTTGGGAGTTGTAGTTGCTGGGATTTCTAGTTAACCCACAATCAAATATTAGCAATATAAATTATATAATTAAAATATGGTATTATTAGTAGTATTATCAATACTATATGTGTACAAAATATATTCTATGTGGAGCCGAGTGCAGGAGACATGGTGGAAGGGTCTCCCTGGCCCCTCTCTTTCTTCACTCTGGTCCCAGAGCAGCAGTTGGTGCTTGAGGGAGGGGCTCCCACCTGAAATGGGGCTACAATGGCCAAGGGTCTGGAGAAGAAGCCCTATGAGGAGCGGCATGAAGAGCTGGGCATGTTTAGCCTGCAGAAGAGGGGGCTGAGAGGAGACATGATAGCCATGTATAAATACGCGAGGGGAAGTCCCAGGGAGGAGGGAGCGCGCTTCCTTTCTGCTGCCCTGGAGACTAGGATGCGATGGGGCCATGGCTTCAAACTACAGAAAAGGTGAAAGTACCTATTGATCTACTCATATTTGCATGTTTTCGGACTGCTAGGTGACTAACAAATTACTAACAGGAGCGACATACAGGGAGCACCCCTCCCCCTTGTTGTGCCAGCTCCATTGGCTGCCTGTCCACCTCCGAGCTCAATTCAAAGTGCTGGTTCTGACCTATGAAGCTCTCTACGGTTCTGGCCCAGCTTCCTTGTCGGAGGGGGTCCGCCCCTACGTCCCTTCCCGCAATTGAAGATCTTCCGGGGAGGTCTCGCTCCCGCCAGCATCTCCAATGCGTCTGGCCGGGACGGGGGACAGGGCCTTCTCGGCTGTGGCCCCCCGTCTGTGGAAGGCGCTTCCAAGCGAAATACGCTCGTCCCCCTCCCTCCTGGCGTTTAGAAAGAAGCTCCAATCTTGGTTGTGGGACCAGGCCTTTGCACAAGAGCTTCAGCCACATCCGACTGAAATGGATGAGTGTTGGCAACAGATATGAGGATACGGCTGGTTGTTCTGATCCAGGGCTGTCCAACTGGCGGCCCCGGGGCCGGATCCGGCCCCGTAGCCTGTTGGACACGGCCCCACCTATGCCCTCAGCCGCCATTTTTAAATTTGAAAAAAAAAAATGGAGGGGAGGCGGGGCAGGGAGGAGGAAGAGAGCTAGCTCCTCCTCCCTTTTCGCCGCCCCCCTACCTAGGGCGGAGGGGGCCCCGAAAGGAGGAGTAGGCGGCGCCAAGAGCCGCGCGTCACAGGCCTGGCGTGACGCGCTGCTCCTTGGCACCGCCTACTCCTTTTCGGCGCCCCCTCCCTTCCTAGGGCGGAGGGGCGGCGCCGAAAAAGGGCAGAAGGCGGCGTCAAGAGCAGCGCGTCACAGGCCTGGCGTGACGCGCTGCCCCTGGCGCCGCCTACTCCTCGGCGCGCCCCCGCCCTAGGAAGGGAGGGGCGCCGAAAAAGGAGGAGTAGGCGGTGCCAAGGAGCAGCGCGTCACGCCAGGCCTGTGACGCACGGCTCTTGCGCGCTGCTCCTCCTCGCCCCCCCTCCGCCCTAGGAAGGGAGGGGGCGCCGAAAAGGAGTAGGCGGTGCCAAGGAGCAGCGCGTCACGCCAGGCCTGTGATGCACGGCTCTTGGCGCCGCCTACTCCTCCTTTTCGGCGCCCCCCCCTAGGAGGGGGAGGGCGCGAAAGGAGTAGGCGGTGCCAGGAGCAGCGCGTCACGCCAGGCCTGTGACGCGCTGCTGTTGGCGCCGCCTTCTGCCCCCGCGCCCCCCCCCTAGGAAGGAGGGGCGCGCGAAAGGAGGAGTAGGCGGTGCCAAGGGGCAGCGCGTCACGCCAGGCCTGTGACGCGCTGCTCTTGACGCCGCCTTCTGCCCTTTTTCAGCCGTTTTAGGAGGGGGCGGGGCCTGGGGTTGGGGGCGGGGCCTGGGGGCGGGGCCTGGGGGCGGGGCCGAGCGGCCCCCTAGGTCATCAGTGACCTTTTATCCGGCCCTGGACCCCGTAGAAGTTGGACAGCACTGTTCTGATCCATTCGAAACGGGGAACAGAGTCTTGTTCTGATTTCATGGCTGTTGATTATTGTTTTAATCTCACAGCTATTGTTTAACTTTGTATGTATGGTTTATATTGTGTTGATTGTGGCATCGGATGGCCTTTGTGAGCCGCTCTGAGTCCCCCCCCCCCCCTCGGGGGTTGAGAAGGGCGGGGTCAAAACGCTGCCAATAAATGAAGAAATTAATAGGTTGGCAGGCGCTGGGGCTAACAGCTTGAGCTCACCCTGCTCCCCGGATTCAAACCCACGACTTTTCGGTCAGCAAGTTCAGCAGCTCCGCGGTTTAACCCACTGCGCCACCGGGGGTTTGCGGACGTCCTAGTCACACGGGAAACCCAGTCAACAATTGGGCCACGCAGTGTGCAGGAAACCTACGCAACCACTCCAACCACCCCCGAAAGAGGACAGTAAATTGAGAGCCACACTCTGCCAACAGGGGAATATCAGGCAGGAAACGGTCAGGGACAGCTAACACCTCCCAAGAAAGGATCCCCCAAGCAGGAAGCAGTGAGGCTTTGAAGCTGCAAGGCCATTCAATGCTAATCACACTGGTCGATGGCAACATTCACGCTGGACTCTCCCTTGACCCTTTCCTCTTCCTTCCCATGGCACACAGCAAACAGAGGAAAGGATCGGCAACTGAACAAACTAGAGAGGTTTGGGGAGAATTCACCATGATTTATAGGAGTTGTAGGTCCCGGGATGTATAGTTCACCCGCAATCTAAGCGCTCTCTGAACTCCACCAATGATGGACCTGGAACTAATTTGACACAGAGACCAACAGATGACCAACAAAACATACTAGACGTCTTTGGAGGGATTGAGAGGAGTTGTAGTTCCCCTACATCCAGAGTGCACGATGAGCTGATGGATCCGGACCGAACTTGGCATGCATACCAAATAGGCTCAGATTTGAACACTGGTGGGTTTGGAGGGGAATTGGCCTGGATATTTTGGAATTATAGGTCCTGGGATGTATAGTTCACCCGCAATCAATGCGCACTCTGAACTCCTCCAAAGGTGGACTTGGACCAAACTTGGTACACGGAACCCCAAGACCAGCAAAACATACGGCAGATCTTTGGGGGACATTCACCTTGATTTGGGGGAGCCCTGTGAGCCCAAACACCCGTGGATCTGGACCAAGCTAGGCACACGTACCTAATATGCTGACATTTGATTACTGGAGGGGTTTGGTGGGGAACTGACCTTCCTTTCAGGAAGTTGTAGTTTACCCACAACCAGAGAAACTGTCACGTCCACTGATGATGGACACGGACCAAACTTGGTCCACGGAACCCCCATGAGTAACTCAACCTACTGGAGAGGTTAGAGGGGACTGACTCACCCTCGTGGGAGTTGTAGTTTACCCTCCAGCCAGTGAGCACACTAAACCCCACTGTTGATGCAGTCGTAGTTCACCCACAACCAGGGAAACTGGGGCCCAATCGCCTCCTTCCAGTTGTTCTCAGGCCAAAGAGCCGTGAAGAATCGTTTCCAAGGTTGACGTAGTGTTTCGATGTGCAGGTGATGCTTGTTTCCTTTCTTTGCTCCATAGGTGACGCTGCCAGGCGAGGGGATGGGCGTGGCACGTGGCGTGGACCACACGGTGGCTCTAGCGAAGGAGTCTTGTATTGAGGCTGGAGACTCCAGAGCCGCACACAACCCAACCCTTCCCCTCGGCAATTCTGCAGCAAGGCTGCCTTGACGACTGGGACACTCTGCGAGGAAACCCGGAGCGGGCACGGCCTTTGGGAGAGTCCTGGGCAGAAGCGGCTTCCTCAGAGCCATTGCCACACGAGGACTTTCCGTTGGGGGAGAATCACGTTCTCTTCAGTCTCGCAAGCGGATGGCGAGCCAGAGTGCGCAGGACTCTTTTTGGGGGTTCAAAACACAATGGAGTATTGTTTCTGTGTTAAATATCCCGAGAGAAGAAAAGACAGATTTGTCTGGACCAACATTTGGCCATCTCCCTATTCAAAAGGTCCAAAGTGCGTCTGTGTGCGAGGGGCTCAGGCCCAGTCCTATTCATCACAGGACGCTGAAACTGCCCGTGTGTCACGATAGAAGTCTCTGTGACGGCGCAGTGAGCGCCACCTACATAAAAGAGTTTGAGTTTGCCAAGGTTTGCTCTGTGAGAATGTGTGTTTGCAGCCTGCACAGTTTGCTAAAGGTTTCGTTGCATTGATTGGTCCCTAGCACCTGCCAATCATCATTTGCAGAGCCCAGTTGAGTTTGTTCCGCCCCTTTTTCCCAGGGATCTGGGGTGTACGCCATTTCACATTCAATGGGCCAGTGTTTCCCAACCGCTGTTCCGCAGCACACTCGTGTTCCGTGACGGAAAAGAAGAAGAAAGAATGGGAGAGAGAGGGAAGTGAAAAGAAAGGAAGGAGAAGCAAAGGAAGACTTGGGGAAAATGAATAGAAGAGGAAGGAAGAGGGAGGGAGAATGGAAGAAAGAAGGGGAGAGGGGCAGGGAAAATGAAGGAGAGAAGAAGGAAAGGGTGGGGGAGAAAGAAAAGAGGGGAGAGGGAGAACAGAGGAAAGAAGAAAAGGGAGAGGGAGGGAAAGGAGAGAAGGAAGGGGTCAAGGGTAGGAAGGAAGAAGGAGGAAGGAAGAGGGAAAAGGAAGGAGAGAAGGAAAGAATGGAAGTGCGAAGAAGGAACAAAGAGGGAGAGAGGAAAGAAGGTAGGGAGAGAGGGAGGAAAAGGAGAGAAGGAAAGAATGGGAGGAAGGAAGGAAGGAAGGAAGGAAGGAAGGAAGGAAGGAAGGAAGGAAGAGGGAGAATGGAGGGCAGAGAAGTTGGAAGGCCTTACAAAACCACAACTCCCATGATGCCAACGGCTCTCCCTGGGCGCGCGCTCGCTCCTCCTCCCTGGCTGGCTTTCCTCTTGTCTCCATGGAGACGGCCCTTCCCATGATGCCCGGCTCTCCGCCCCGCCTCCCCCTGGCCCCTCTTGTCTCCTCCCCCGGCCAACGGCTCTCCCCCGGCTCTCCTGCGCGCGCTCGCTCCTCCTCCCTGGCTGGCTTTCCTCTTGTCTCCATGGAGACGGCCCCTTCGCGCCGGCCCCGCCCCTCGCCTCCTCCCCCCTCCCCCCCGGCCAACGGCTCTCCCTGGGCGCGCGCTCGCTCCTCCTCCCTGGCTGGCTTTCCTCTTGTCTCCATGGAGACGGCCCCTTCGCGCCGGCCCCGCCCCTCGCGTCCTCCCCCCTCCCCCCCGGCCATCGGCTCTGCCTGCGCGCGCACCCATGGCTCCCTTCCCTCTCTCCCTCCTTCCACGCGCCTCCTGAGGTGACGTCACGGGGAGCAGCGCGCGCCGGGCCTGGCGCCTCCCTTCTTCGCGCGCCGCCTCCCTCCCGCCCTCCCTGCTCGGAGCTCCTCCCACCAACGCCAAATCCAATCCCATTGCTTTCGAGTCGTGACGTCACCGAGATCCCTCCGGGTGGGAAACGAAAGCAGAGAGATCTTTGGTTCCGGGACAGAGAACAACGAGAGCGCCCCTGCTTCAAACACAGGAGGGGAGGTGTCGGCTGGGAGGGGGAGAGAAGGGCAGGCCTCCTCGGGAGGGAAAGGCCGGGTGGGAGGGAGAGGCCCTCAGGAGTTGGCCTGCCTGCGGAATGAGGCCCAGCGTTGAATGGCCTTGCAGCTTCAAAGCCTGGCTGGTTCCTGCCTGGGGGAGTCCAGGGTGGGAGGAAGAACTCTTGTCGTTTGGAGATGGGTGTAAATGTAGCAAATGGCCACCTTGACTACCATTTAATTGCCTTGCAGTTTCAACGTCTGGCTTCTTACTGCCTGGGGAATCCTTTGTTGGGAGGTCTTAGCTGGCCCTGATTGTTTCTTGAGTGTTGCTCTTTATTTTCTGTCCAGATTTTTGAGGGATTTTTAAAAAAATACTGTCTGAATGGCCTTGCAGCTTCAAGGCCTGCTGATTCCTGCCTGGGGGATCCTTTCTTGGGAAGCGTTAGCTGGCCCTGATTGTTTCTTGTCTGGAACTCCTCTGTTTACTGAGTGTTGCTCTTCATTTACTGTCCTGATTTTTGAGGTTTTTTAAAAAAAAATACTGTCTGAATGCTCTTGCAGCTTCAAAGTCTGGCTGATTCCTGCTTGGGGAAATCCTTTGTTGGGAAGTGATTACCTGGCCCAGATTATTTCCTGTCTGGAATTCCTCTGTTTACTGAGTGTTGCTCTTTATTTACTGTCCTGATTTTGTAGGGTTTTTTAAAAAAAGGAATACTGTCTGAATGGCCTTGCAGCTTCAAGGCCTGCTGATTCCTGCCTGGGGGATCCTTTCTTGGGAGGTGTTAGCTGGCCCTGATTGTTTCTTGTCTGGAATTCCCTTGTTTTCTGAGTGTTGCTCTTTATTTACTGTCCTGATTTTTAGGTGTTTTTTTAAAAAAAAACCCTGTGTGAATGGCCTTGCAGCTTCAAAGTCTGGCTGATTCCTGCTTGGGGGAATCCTTTCTTGGGAGGTGTTAGCTGGCCCTGATTGTTTCTTGTCTGGAATTCCTCTGTTTTCTGAGTGTTGCTCTTTATTTACTGTCCTGATTTTTGAGTTTAAAAAAAAAACCTCTCTGAATGGCCTTGCAGCTTCAAGGCATGCTGATTCCTGCCTGGGGATCCTTTCTTGGAATTGATTGTTTCCACATGTTTCTTCTTTCCTGTCCTGATTTTGGAGCTTTTAAGGAATACCCCCAGATTGGGGGACTCAGTTTCCTCCTTTCTGTGACATTGTCCACATGTTTCTTATTTTCCGTGGCATCTCCGTGTAGCCTGACATGGAGGTGGCGAGAGAGGTCCAGCTGCGCCTGTCCCTTGGGAAGTCTGACTTGGCCACGGTAGTCCACGCTTTGGTGACACCCCGTATAGACTACTGCAACGCTCTCTACGTGGGGCTGCCTTTCCATTGATTTCGGAATCTATTGATGGATGGATGAGCTCCCTTCTCCCCCGCTCCCTTCTCCCCAAGGGGACTCCCCAAGGGGTGTGGCTCACACGAGGCCGAGCCCAACAACACATCATAACAACACAACAGCAATGATCAAACAATACCATCAATACAACTCAAACCTAAGCGATAACATACAGTTTGAAACCATTTCGGGTGGACCAAGTGTGAAATCAACGCGGGGGAGGGAGATTGTAGAGGAGGACATTGGCAGAGATGGGACACAGCAGGGCCTTCCTTCCTTCCTTCCTTCCTTCCTTCCTTCCTTCCTTCCTTCCTTCCTTCCTTCCTTCCTTCCTTCCTTCAGGGAAGGCCCCTTGGAACAGCCACGTCTTCAGGCTCCTCCTCAAAACGGCCAAAGCTTCCATTGGTCCCACGGACGGCAGCCAGGTTGAGAACAGGAGCGGCACTCGGGGAGCGCACAACTCCTCCGTTGCGCCAGCGCCACTGGCTGCCAGTTTGCTCCCGGGCACCATTCAAAGTGCTGGCCTTAGCCTTGAAAGCCCTCAACGGTTCTGGCCCAGCTTACCTGTCCGGACGCGTCTCTCCATCCAGGTGTTGAAGATCATCCGGAGAGGCCCAGCTCTCGGCCCCGCTTTCTTCGCAGACCCAATTGGCGGGGACGAGAGACGGGGCCTTCTCAGCGGTGGCCCCTCGGCTATGGAACGCCCTCCCTCGGGACATGAGATCGGCCTCCGGGCGGGGCTGGGCCCAGGTCGCGCGTGCGCAGAAGCAGCTAGGCGGGGCCTGGAAGGTGAGCGCCACGAGTTCAAGGCCGGCCACCGGCGAAACAGCCACAGACACACAAAAAAGAGAAATCATCATCATTATAATAGGAGCATAATTATAATAAGTAGCATTACAATGATTATACTAATAATTATAATAATTATTATAATAATAGCGGATCTCTCTCTTTCTTGGCATTACTACGCGAACGAAGATTCTGAGGAAGGACTCCTCCCACGCTTTCTACAAGCGCGTTGATGACTAAAAAGGCCAATCTGAGATAGGTCGCAGAAAGCACAGCAAAAAGTCTCCTTGGGTGATGTTGTTTCCAAGTTGCATTTCTTACTGCTTTGTCGAGACCTATTCGTCGTGTCTTCTCGAAAGAGGCCGCAGCATTGTGGAGAGTGCGTCTCCATGCCTCCCGATGTGCGGCCAGGGTGGACCATGGTTGGTGATCAATCTGGCTGAACCTGAAATGCTGTTTCAGGGAGTCCTTGTATCTCTTTTTTGGGGCGCCTCTCTTGCGCTGACCCATGGCGAGTTCACCGTAGAGTCGTATCTTTGGGAGGCGGTGGTCCTCCATCCTAGAGACGTGCCCTGCCCAGCGCAGCTGTGTTCTCAATAGCATGGCCTCAACGCTGGTGATCCCTGCTTGCTCAAGGACAGCAACATTCGTCACATAGTCGGTCCAGTGTATATTTAGGATTGTGCGAAGACAGCGCTGATGGAAGCGTTTGACGAGTCGTAGGTGTTGGCAATAGGTGACCCATGTTTCAGACCCATAGAGGAGAATAGACAGTACGATAGCTCTGTACACACTGATGTTGGTGCTTTGCCTCAGGTACTTGTTGCTCCAGATTCTTTTGAGAAGCCTTCCAAATGCACTCGATGCCTTTGCTAATCTGTGATCTATCTCTTTGTCAATCTTGGCGTCTGAAGAGATGATGCTTCCCAGGGAGGTGAACTGCTGGACGGACTTAAGCCCAGATGTGCCTATGCTGACGTGGGGATGCTGGTGTTCTTCTTGTGGTGCGGGCTGGTAGAGGACTTCCCTTTCCTTCAGGCCGACTTCCAGCCCAAACAGCTCTGCAGCTGTTGCAAAGCAGGACGTGAGGCGCTGCAGGGCTGCTTCTGAATGGGCGACAAGGGCAGCATCGTCAGCAAAAAGCAGCTCACGGACTAGATAGTTTAGAGTCTTAGTGCGAGCCCTCAGGCGGCTTAAGTTGAACAAGCTGCCATGAGTACGGTAGCGTATGTATATGCCGCCTTCTTCTTTGAGGTCTGCCGTAGCCCTTTGGAGCATCATGCTGAAGAGGATTGTAAATAGGGTTGGTGCAAGAACACAGCCTTGCTTCACTCCATTCGTTATGAGAAAGGGCTCCGAGAGAGCATCGCCGTCTCTGACTCGACCGCGCTGGCCCTCATGGAGCAGGATCATCATTTGGAGGAATTTGGGAAGAAACATTCACAACCTTAGATATGCAGATGATACCGCTTTGATGCCCGAAAGCTGAGGAGCCTTCTAATGAAGGTGAAAGAAGAAAGTGCAAAATCTGGGTTGCAGTGAGACATCACCAAAACCAAGGTGACGCCAACCAGACCGTGCCGGCCTTCATGTAACAGGATACATCCTGGATAGACTACTGCAATGCGTTCTACGTGGGGCTGCCTTTGAAGACTGTCCAGAAATAATCTGTAATAATCTGTAAACTGTAATAGCGGATCACAGCACCATTCAAGACGCATTCAAACTTATGGTATACATTGCAAGGTAGAGTTGCATGTGGCTGTTTATGGCCATCTCCTGGATTTGTGCACAGAATGTATATATACGGATAAACTTGGGATTTTAACGTTGTCTCTAGTGGTTTGTGAAACAGAAGAAGCTGGATTTCAACCCATACAATGTATTTATTGATTGATTGGCAGTATTTCTATTCCGCCCTTCTCACCCCGCAGGGAACTCAGGGCGGAATACAATGTACGTATACATGGCAAACATTCAAGGCCATAGACACACAACATATATAGACAGACACTCAGAGGCTATTTAACGTTCCAGCTTCTGGCCACCAGGGGAGCTGTCGCTTCCTCACTCTTTGCATTCTTCCTGGAGATTTTTATGGCCTCGTAAATCAGTTAAATTAGCCTCCCCACAAAGTGGTCCCTAACTTTCCTACTTGACAGATGGAACTGTCTTTTGGGCTGCAAAGGTCGACAACAAGCTACACAAATTTTTGATCAGGAGCTCACTCCGACTCGGGCTGGCTTCGAACTCATGAGCTTTCGGTCAGTAGTGATCCTGATGCAGCTGACTCCCAGCCAGCTGCGCCACAGTCCCAGTGCGTATGTGTAGATGTCTGTGTGTATGTCTCCCGGTACAAGTCCTGAACCGATGCTTGGCCGCTGTGAGGGTCTGGATGAGGGCAAGGAAATTGAAACTGAATCCAGACAAGACAGAGGTCCTCCTGGTCAGTGGGAAGGCCGAACAGGGCATAGGGTCACAGCCTGTGTTGCAGGGGGTTACACTCCCCCTGAAGAGGCAGGTCCGCAGCTTGGGAGTGATCCTGGATTCATCGCTGAGCCTGGAACCCCAGGGGAGCATTTGCACAATTAAAGCTTGTGCGCCACCTGCGCCCCTACCTTGGGAAGTCTGACTTAGCCACAGTAGTCCATGCTCTGGTTACATCCCGGATAGACTACTGCAATGCGCTCTATGTGGGGCTGCCTTTGAAGACTGTCTAGAAACAGTCCAACGAACGGCAGCCAGATTGCTAACAGGAGCGGCGTTCAGGGAGCACACAACTCCTCTGTTGCGCCAGCTCCATTGGCTGCCAGTCTGCTACCGGGCACAATTCAAAGTGCTGGCTTTGGCCTATAAAGCCCTAAATGGTTCTGGCCCAACTTACATGTCCGAACGTATCTCCCCTTTTGAACCATCTAGGACCTTAAGATCGTCTGGGGAGGCCCTGCTCTCGTTACCGCCTTCGTCACAAGTACGTTTGGCGGAGACGAGAGACAGGGCCTTCTCGGTGGTGGCCCCTCGGCTATGGAACACCCTCCCTATAGATATTAGATCAGCCACCTCCCATTGTGTGTGCCCATTGTCCTATTGTGCATGCAAGGGTTTCTGTTGGGCCCTTTGTGTTAGGGAATGGCCTAGCTCAGGAAATGAGCGGCCTGAGGCTTTCCTGAGGTGCCGGGGTCACATAGAGGTGGCATTGCATATTTCATATATGGGAGCATGGGGATGAGGGACGCATACAAGGGAATCCTAGGAGGATACATTCATCTCAACCCTACCCACCCACCAGAGTTCATCGAAAAAGTCCAAAAGCAAGAGTCCATGGGGAAAAGTTCCCCAAAAGTTTGGAAAGCTTCCTAAGCATGGGCAAGACGTCCAGCAAAGTTCAAAAGTGTCCATAAGTTTAAGGGAGATGGTTCTGTGAGCCCATAGAGTCCGCACTGGGATCACTGCAACCGCTGAGAGCCAAAACCCGCCTATTTGGGAGAAGGAAACTATAACTCCCATCGAGTCCTGGAGCCGAGGTGGCTTGTCTGCTCCCCGAGGGTCCCAAGGGGTGACCACAGCAAGTCCCCTGGGTCACGGGCTCCTGGACGTCGACGAGAGGATGGCAGGATCAGCACGAGAGCAGGGAGCCATGGATGACAGCCAGCTGTTTCCTTATGGAGTTGCTTTTTGGGGTAAAAAAGGTTATTCCCAGAGCGCAGGGGCCTGGGATAGCAGTTAGAATTAGCCTAGGAAAAATATGACACCGAAATGGAGGCGATCCGTTGACTCGTGGATACGGGGGCCGATGGGTTTCTGTATCCGCGGTTCAGAGTAGCGCAGTTTTGGCCTCCCTGGGACGCCAGAAAAGCATCCCAGGCGAGCCCGCAGCTTGGAAAGGAAAGTTTCCTGCTTTGAGAAAGTGAGAGTCAGTGAACAGACACAATGTATCACGAGGGAGAGGTAAAAGTGGCCATCCACCCCCGACAGATGGCCATCCACCCCCTGCTTCAAAGCCTCCAAAGAAGGAGCCTCCACCACATTCCCTCCGGGGCAGGGAGTTCCACTGCTGAACGGCTCTCACAGTCAGGAAGTTCTTCCTCATGTTCAGGTGGATTCTCCTTTCTTATATTTCCATTGCGTCCTTGTCTCCAGGGCAGCAGAAAGGAAGCTAGCTCCCTCCTCCCTAGGACTTCCCCTCACATCTTGATCCATGGCTATCATGTCTCCTCTGAGCCTTTTCTTCTCCAGGCTAAACATGCCCAGCTCTTTGAGCCGCTCCTCATAGGGCTTGTTCTCCAGACCCTGGATGATTTTAGCCGCCCTCTTTCTCTGGACACATTCCAGCTTGCTAATATCTCCCTTCAATGCCCGGAATTAGGCACAATGTCCCAGGTGTGGTCTAACCAAGGCAGAATAGAGCGTGGGGAGCAGGACTTCCCTGGATCCAGGCAGCAGACCCCTCTTGATGCGCCGCGAGAGAAGGAGCGCCAGCCAGCCACGCCCCTCTCGTTCGTGCCAAAAGGGTAGGGAATATGGGCGCGCGTGACGTCACGGCGGTGGCGTGATGCGTTGCACGCCATTTTCCCTACCCTTTTGGCGGGAACGAGAGAGACGTGGCTGGCTGGCACTCCTTCTCTGGCCCCCTCCTCCCTCTGCGCTCTGTCCTCCTCGATCGCAATCGACCCAATGAGCAGCCCTGGTGTACACAAGAGATGATATTTGGAGCAGAGTGCAGGAGACAAGGGGGAAGGGTCTCCCTGGCCCCTCTCTTTCCTCACTCTGGCCCCAGAGCAGCAGTTGGTGCTGGAGGGAGGGGCTCCCACCTGAGAGGACTTCCTCTCACGTATTTATACATGGCTATCATGCCTCCTCTCAGCCTTTTCTTCTGCAGGCTAAACATGCGCAGCTCTTTAAGCCGCTCCTCATAGGGCTTGTGCTCTATACCCTTCCTCATTTCAGCCCCCTCCTCTGGACACAATCCAGTGTGTCGACCTCTCCCTTCCATTGTGGTGCCCAGAACGGGACACAGGATGAATCCAGGCGTGGCCGGATCCAGGCAGAGTAGTTGTTCCATGTCACGTGTTCAGGCACATCGAACACGGCTTTGAGGGCAATGAGGCAAGGCGCCTCTTCGGTGAACGTGACACAAAGACTGTTGGTTGTGTAGCAGTTGCTGTGGGATCAAGGAGACGACTTCAAGATATAAGGAATGGCGGCAGACACAACTTCCGGGTGGAAACTTCGTTGTGTTTTAATTCCCATGAGAAATAAATCAATAAATCAGGGAAATGGTTTTTTGGGAGAAGAAACACAATCCGAGTCAGGAAGAGAGCCCTGTTTCCTCCCAAAGGGCAGAAGGGCAGTTGGAACGGTCGGCCTCAGCAGCCAGGCAGAGGCAGCAGCCAATCAGAACCCTGGCCCCTGGCACACTCGGCCAATCGGCTGCTGCCACGTCTCTCTCTCTCTCCAGTCAGCCCCCCATTCTGAACCCTCCCACTGGGGACCCACCAGCCTCCTGGGGAGACCAGGCCAAGAGGCCCTCCCGCCCTGTGGAGCTGGCCAGAGGAGGGTGGGCCCAGGGCCAGAGGGAGAAAGGCCCTTCCGCCACACCCACACCTTCCTCCCAGGGTTCCTGCCAGGAGGTACGTGCGGACAGGTCATCCGGGCCAGGCGTGTTTGGTTCCCAGAGAGGCAGGAAGGAAGTGGGCCTCGTCCTCCTCAGGCCTGTCATTCCTGCCCCTCTAGGACACAAACTCCATCCCCTTGACCCTTCCTTGCCTGGCTGGGACAGAAGAGAAGAGTTGGCCCCTTTGGCCTCCTCCTCCTCCTTGAAGCCTGCCTCTCTTTTATTATTATTATTATTATTATTATTGTATTATATTGTATTATTTTATTGTATTACTATTAAAGCAGAGTTGGTGCTTTTAGCAGAAGTACAGTCAGAGGAGAGTGATGCACAAGCACAATAGGCCTTAGAATAGCGAAGTAGCTTGCCAAGAAATCATGTTGGCAGCCAAGTCCGAGAATAATGCACTCTGATTGGTACGTAAGGCACCCGCAGTGATTTGCCAGGGAACATCATGTGCCTTACTGATAATACAAGCCTTGATTGGTTTAGCTAGCACCCAGCGTGGCATTGTTTACACTGTTGCTAATTGGTAGAAGCTGCGCATGGGCAAATAAGGCCGCCCCTCCTTGCTGGCACAGAGGGATGGATTAGAAATGTTTCAGATTTGGTACATCTTGCCCAAATGATAGATAACGCACTGTGGGAATGAAGAATTAGTAACTGCGTAGTGCTGTTTAACAAATGAGAATGCTGTTAGAAATGATGCTAAATAATGTGATGTTTAATTGGATAATAAAGATGTGTTAATGCTATGAACCAATGAAAAATGATGAAGATGGGAGTGGACGGGACCTGCCGCCATTGGATGTATAAAAGTAACAGTTAGGGATTGATGGGGGCTCTTGCCCAGAGGCAGCAAGTTCTGTTGGGCAGGTCCCGTCAGCTGACGAATTGTGCAAAATAAACCTTTGGCTTCATTTCAAATGCAGTAGGTTGTTGCGTCTTCTCTCGTTCCTGTGCCCGCACGTTTACGCCGCTTGAGGTAAAAAGGTAAACATCTGGGGAGTTTTGGGACTCCAGATTAGCTGCTACATTATGGACTATTATTTGATTGTATTATATTTACCTCCCTCTCACCCCCTCTCCCTCCCCCTCCCTCCCACTCTCTTTCCCTCCCTCTTTCTCTCCATCCCTGTCTCTCTCCTCTTATCTCTCACCCCCTCTCCCTTCCTCTCTCCCTCCTCCCTCTCCCTCCTCCCCCTCCCTCTCCCCCACTCTCTCTTCCTCTTTCCCCCTCCCTCTCCCGTCTCCCCTGTCTCTCTCCCCCCCCCTCCCTCCCACTCTCTTTCCCTCCCTCTCTTTCTCTCCCTCCCTGTCTCTCTCTTCTTATCTCTCACCCCCTCTCCCTTCCTCTCTCCCTCCCTCTCCCTCCTCCCCCTCCCTCTCTCCCCACTCTCTCTTCCTCTTTCCCCTCCCTCTCCCGTCTCCCCTGTCTCTCTCCCCCCTCCCCCTCCCTCCCATCTACCTCCCTCCCTCTCCCCTCTCCCCCCTCCCCCTCCCTCCCACTCGGTCTCCCTCTCTCCCTCCCTCTCCCTTAGAACTGCAGCAGGATGTAGCGTGGTCATGAGTAGTCTGCGTGGCAAGTTTGGGCCTGGTCTGAGATTTGTAGGGGCTGCAGTGGTCTGTGGGAAGTGAACTGGTGTGACGGTACTGCAAATCCCATCATTTGTGCCCCATTCGGCCCTAAAGTGCTCAGATTGCACCAGGATGTAGAGTGGGTCTTGGGGGTTCTGTGTGCCAAGTTTGGTATTGTTCTGTCATTGTTGGGGGCCGCAAAGTGTTTTGGCCTTAAACTGCCACCCTGCTTGACTGCCTCAGGCCTTTTCCCCCCCCCCCCCCCCCGCCACTTTAGAGTGTCGGAATGTGGGTGGTGCTGGCCAATCAGAGGAGTTATGCAAATACTCCCTCAGTGGCAGCCAATCCCCTCTGTCTGGTGCCTTAGAATATCAGAGTTCTGAGGCTGGCCAATCAGAGTCCTTTATGCAAATAATCCCACAGTGGCAACCAATCAAAACGCTGGCACATCGTCCTCCCTGCACACCACCGCACCGCCACAAACACTGAGTCAAAGCGGTATGCGCATCTAACGTAAAAGTAATAATATACAGTAAGATATATAGTACCAGTACAAAATATATAGGTTCACAAAAGCAACCATAATTCAATAGATCATGAACAAATATTATGCGCATACCGCTTTAATCCTGGAAATCCGCTACATGAGGACACGCTTGGATTTGGTGGGCCTTGACAAAGAACCTATTTGGGTCGAAAGGAGAGTGGACTCCTCAGCATTGTCATCCCCGTCGGCCTGTTTACACCCAGGGGACACACGGCTGAGCTCTTCACCTGTGTACTATCCAGTTACGGAATTATAATCAGGATTATTGGCGCTCCTCCGTGGGGGTCCCTTTGTGTTGTTCCTCCTCC
>JARBWK010000799.1:0-24720 GCA_030556195.1 Anolis apletophallus
CCCACCCCTTCTTCATGGTTAAAACAATCATAATTGGCTGGTGATTACTGTTGTTACATGACATTTCAATAATCCAATAAACATCATTCAAATCATTTACATCATTTCTCTGTCATTACTAAAATTGAGAACAATAGCCTTCTATAAACATTCCTTTTCTCACAGTGCACGCTATCAATTTGAAGCCTCTCTGTTCTCTCTTTGCAACTTTAGTTCCGGGCTTCCTGCCAGCAGTGAAGATAGGACTTTGCCATGCGCACTGGTGTTTTCCATTCACATTAAGAATCCCATTACTTTCATAGCTCAAACAGCACTGTATTCCCACTCATCTAGCATATATAGCATAACTTGGCACAGAGTGGATTAAAATGCATTTAATCAGGGTGTTAGTCTTCTATAACATGTGCCTGATTGATTCCAGACACCAAAACCCTCTAATTCAGAGTTGACACGTAAGTAGCATCACTTTCTGACTGCACCTCTCGCTTGGAAAAGTACCATTATACACTGTAGTTTCACGTCTTGTCAGGAGAGAGATTTCCGCCTTTTACGAGCAAAGCTTGATGTTGTGATTGTCTGAGTCCAAAATGGAGCTGATGAACAAGCCCTTCCCTCCATTTTTTCTGACTGGTTGTGTTTCTTCTTCCAAAAAACCAGACACAGAAGCAGAGCCAGGTCTGTGACGAAGCATCTCTTGGCCACAGCAGAAATTTCCCAGCAGTGCTTTCCCAAGTACTCCCAGGACACAAAATGGCGGGCGGAAGACAAAATGGCTTCCCTCTGGCTTTTCCCCCTCAGCCGCCCCTCGGCCTCTTCCCTCCTTCTTGCCTCAGCCAGTTGTCAATCAACCAGGATCCCCTGAGTCTAAACTGTATTTCACATTGGTCTCAACAACCGCCTCCTCCGGGCAAGATGGGGCCTCACCCTGGCCCAGCCAAGCCTTGCCGAAGCAGTAACTGGCCAGCCGTGCTTTCCCAAGGACGGAGGAAGGTGCCAGAACGTTCTGTGGGCGCCCACTGAGCACGCTCAGGACTGCCAACACTGGACACAAAATGGCGGGCGGGACACAAAATAGCTTCCCGCAGGGCTTGCTCCCTCAGGAGCCTGATTCCCTCAGCTGAGGCCCTCTTTCTTTCTTTCTTTCTTTCTTTCTTTCTTTCTTTCTTTCAAATCAATCAATGGTGTCAATCAATCCAATGGAAACCCACCCCTTGTAGCCCCTACAAATCACAGACCAGGCCCAAAATTGACAACAAGGCTTCATTACCTTGAATTTCCTGACTAGGCCTCACTTAATGGGATACTGTGTAAGGCCTGAATTGGCAGTAAGGCTTCATTACCTTGAATTTCCTGACTAGGCCTCACTTAATGGGATACTGTGTAAGGCCTGAATTGGCAGTAAGGCTTCATTACCTTGAATTTCCTGACTAGGCCTCACTTAATGGGATACTGTGTAAGGCCTGAATTGGCAGTAAGGCTTCATTACCTTGAATTTCCTGACTAGGCCTCACTTAATGGGATACTGCGTAAGGCCTGAATTGACAGTAAGGCTTCATTACATTGAATTTCCTGACTAGGCCTCACTTAATGGATACTGTGTAGGCCTGAATTGACAGTAAGGCTTCATTACCTTGAATTTCCTGACTAGGCCTCACTTAATGGGATACTGTGTAAGGCCTGAATTGACAGTAAGGCTTCATTACCTTGAATTTCCTGACTAGGCCTCACTTAATGGGATACTGTGTAAGGCCTGAATTGGCAGTAAGGCTTCATTACCTTGAATTTCCTGACTAGGCCTCACTTAATGGGATACTGTGTAAGGCCTGAATTGGCAGTAAGGCTTCATTACCTTGAATTTCCTGACTAGGCCTCTCATAATGAGATACTATGTAAGGCCTGAATTGACAGTAAGGCTTCATTACCTTGAATTTCCTGACTAGGCCTCACTTAATGGGATACTGTGTAAGGCCTGAATTGACAGTAAGGCTTCATTACCTTGAATTTCCTGACTAGGCCTCACTTAATGGGATACTGTGTAAGGCCTGAATTGACAGTAAGGCTTCATTACCTTGAATTTCCTGACTAGGCCTCACTTAATGGGATACTGTGTAAGGCCTGAATTGGCAGTAAGGCTTCATTACCTTGAATTTCCTGACTAGGCCTCTCATAATGAGATACTGTGTAAGGCCTGAATTGCCAGTAAGGCTTCATTACCTTGAATTTCCTGACTAGGCCTCACTTAATGGGATACTGTGTAAGGCCTGAATTGGCAGTAAGGCTTCATTACCTTAAATTTCCTGACTAGGCCTCAGCTCATGGGACATTGTGTATGGCCTGAATTGACAGTAAGACTTCATTACCTTAAATTTCCTGACTAGGCCTCAGCTCATGGGACATTGTGTATGGCCTGAATTGACAGTCACCAACCTCGGCACACAGAGCCCCTATGACCCACGCCACAGTCTACTGCAGTTTGGAGGAGGGTGGACCATGGATGATGGGACTTGAAGTACCTCCACGGATTATGGGATTTGTAGTTCTTCCAAACCCTTCATTCCCCACAGACCACTGCGGCCCTGAACCAAGACCGATAAAGAAAATAATATAAATATATCCTATTGTCACAAATATAAAAAAATTGGATTAAAATGATTTAGCCCCAGATAATTTAGCTAAAATGTACAAAAAACACAAAATCTAATTATTGGAAGTGTGGTGAAAAAATTTTGGAAAATGATTAATAGAGAAATAGAAAAATATTTCAAAAAAGCATAATGAGGAAACCAGAGTCATTCTTATTGGGAAAAGTGGATCCTGACTTCAAAATCCAGGGAAATAAATCTTTATTTTAATAACCACTGCGGCTAAACTGGTGAATGCAAAGTATTGGAAATCAGATAAGTTTCCAAGAAAAGATGAATGGATTTTTAAAATTATGGAGACAATCCAAAAGGAAGGTTTAACAGAGGCAGGGGCGGTCTAGGGTAATTCTAAGTTGTAAGCGAACACTATTTTGGTGCCCCCAAAAAACATTGTTTTGCCCCCCCCCCCGCTCCTCCGGCTCCTTTCACTCGGCTCCCCCTCTTCTCCGCCGCCCCTCTCGCCTTCCCTGACTTACCGGAGGTTTTCGCGCGCATACCCAGTGCCTACGGAGCTCAAGTGAACTCCGTAGGCACTAGGCATGCGCGTGAAAATCTCCGCGCGCATGCGCAGTGCCTACGGAGCTCTCTTGAGATCCGTAGGCACAGCGCATGCGCGCATAAATCTCCGCGCACATGCGCAGTGCCTACGGACCTCAAGAGAGCTCCGTAGGCACTGCGCATGCGCGCGAAACCGCGGAGGGCAACGCAGCGCAGCAGCAGCAGGGCGGGCGACGCCGCGGCGCCTCACGATGGCGCCCCACCCCGCCGCGTCCAAGATGGCGCTCTACGCGGTTGCGTAGGCCGCGTAATGGCAAAGACCGCCCCTGAACAGAGGCATTAAAAGAGAGAAACAGAAAAGAAGAGAAGGATTCAAAATGGGAACGGTCGATATTGGGAAAGTATTGCAGAGAAGAAGGCAATGGAGATTTAAACTTAAAATGGATTTAAAATCAAACACTAGATATAGATAATTGAAATTCTTTTCCTTGTTTTGTATTATAGAGAATATATTGAAGCTTCAAGAAAAACAAGGCAATCATCCATCTGTTGCCCATTTTTGCTCGAAAGGTTTTTAGCCCTGGGCTCCTTCTGTTTTTTAAATCAGTTTTATACTAATTTATTCAATGCTTTTGCTAAGAATTAAATAAATAACATCTATAATAATAATAATACCTATATGCCTTTAATAATAATATTTGTGTCTATAATAATGATATCTATATGCCTATAAAAATATCTATAGGTCTGTAATAATAACAATAATAACAATAACAATAGTATGCAATATCTTTGAACTGGGTTATATGGCAGTGTGGACTCAGGTAACCCAGGGCCCTTCCACACGTCCATATCACCCTTCGGCCTCGAGGTTTCACATTGGCCTCGACAACCGCCTTCTCCGGGCAAGATGGGGCCTCACCCTGGCCCAGCCAAGCCTTCCCGGAGCAGGAACTGGCCAGCCGTGCTTTCCCAAGGACGGAGGAAGGCGCCAGAACTTTCTGTGGGCGCCCACTGAGCACGCTCAGGACTGGCAGAAGTGGACACAAAATGGCTTCCCTCTGGCTTGCTGCTTCCCTCAGCTGCCCCTCGGCCGCTTTCTTTCTTCAGCCAGGTGTTCATCAACCAAGACAAAAGCAAGTGTCACAGTGTGCCTCAGAGTCCAAAGAAAGAGCCTCACTCCACCACACTCCCTCCGGGGCAGAGAGTTCCACTGCTGAACGGCTCTCCCAGTCAGGAAGTTCTTCCTAATGTTCAGGTGGAATCTCCTTCCTTTCCTGTAGTTTGAAGCCATGGCTCCATTGCGTCCTAGTCTCCACGGCAGCAGAAAGAAAGATTGCTCCCTCCTCCCTAGGACTGACTTCCCTTCACGTTTTTATCCGTGGCCCTCATCACGTCTCCTCTCAGCCTTCTCTTCTGCAGGGTAAACATGCCCAGCTCTTTAAACCGCTCCTCATAGGGCTTGTCCTCCAGACCCTTGATCACTTTGGTCGCCCTCCTCTGGAAACATTCCAGCTTAGAGTCAACATCTCCCTTCAATTGTGGGAAGTTAATGGTGCTGCATGCAGTCATGCTGGCCACATGACCTTGGAGGAGTCTAAGGACAACGCCAGGCTCTTCGACTTCGAAATGGAGATGAGCACCAACCCCCAATGTTAGACCTGACTGGACCTAATGTCAGGGAAACGCCTGGCCATTGGCTTGTGGGGTCTCGCCAGGCTCCATCTTCTCCCCATGCTTTTCAATATCTACATGAAACTGCTGGTCGAGGTCATCTGGGGTTTTGGACTCGGGCGCCCTCTGTATGCAGATGACACAAGCCTATTACTCGTTTGAACCCCAATCCAAGAAAGCTCCATGAACCCCGAACCAGTGCCTACATAAGAACATAAGAAGAGCCATGCTGAATCGGACCTCAGCCCATCTAGTCCAGCATTCTGTATCACACAGTGCCCCCCAGTTGTACACGGGGATCTCGAGCAGAAGGGAGGGCAAAACCCTGACCTGCTCCCGACCCCCCACAACCAGTACCCAGGGAAATCCTGCCTACCTCAACCAACTCCGAGGTGGCACTTGGATGTCCTTTTCAGTAACTACCGATACACTTGGTATCCATGAATCTGTCTAATCCTGCCTTGAAGCTGTCCAGGCTGACCGCTGTCACAACCTCCTCTGGAAGTGAGTTCCATAACCCAATGACCCTCTGGGTGAAGAAATATTTCCCTTTATTAGTCCTAATTTTCCTGCCTTGGAGCTTCAGGGAGTGCCCCCTAGTCCTAGTGTTTTGTGACAAAGAAAATATTTTTCTTTATTCACCTTTTCTATCCCATGCATGATTTTATACACTTCGATCAAGTCACCTCTTAAACGCCGTCTTTCAAGGCTGAAAAGACCAAGGCGTTGCAACCTGGTTTCATAAGGGAGCCGCTCCATCCCTTGGATCATTCTTGTTGCCCTTTTCTGTACCTTTTCCAGTTCTGTTATATCCTTCTTAAGGTGCGGAGACCAGAATTGTACACAGTACTCCAAATGTGGCCTCACCATAGATTTGTAGAGAGGCAATACAACATTTGCTGACCTATTTTCGATTCCCTTTCTGATCATGCCTAGCATAGAATTTGCTTTTTTCACTGCTGCAGCGCACTGGGTTGACATCTTCATTGAGCTGTCCACCAAAACCCCAAGATCCCTTTCCTGGTTTGTCTCGGAAAGCTTTGACCCCATCAATTGGTAGGTGTAGTTGGGGTTCTTTGCCCCGATGTGCATGACTTTACACTTGTTTAGGTTAAAATGCATTTGCCACTTTGTTGCCCATTCACTCAATTTCGAGAGATCTTTCTGGAGCTCTTTACAGTCAGTTTCATTTTTAACTACCCTGAACAATTTAGTGTCGTCTGCAAACTTTGCTACCTCAGAATTCACTCCTACATCCAGATCATTAATGAATAAATTAAAAGTAACGGACCCAAAACTGAACCTTGGGGTACGCCACTTCTCACCTCTTTCCACCCAGAGAAATGTCCGTTTATTACCACCCTTTGTTTCCTACAGTTTAGCCAGGTTCCAATCCAGGACAAGACCTGTCCTCTGATTCCATGGCTGAAGAGCTTATTTAGGAGTCTTTGGTGAGGGACTTTGTCAAAAGCCTTTTGAAAGTCAAGGTAAACAATATCAACTGGGTCCCCTTTATCTATGTGATTATTTACACCCTCAAAGAATTCTAACAAGTTAGTAAGACATGATTTGCCTTTGCAGAAACCATGTTGATTTTCTTCAGCAATGCCTGTTCTTCTATGTGCCTAGTAATTTTTTCTTTAATAATGGTTTCCATCACTTTGCCTGGAACTGAGGTTAAACTGACTGGTCTATAATTTCCTGGATCACCTCTGGGTCCTTTCTTGAAGATCGGTGTTACATTTGCCTCCCTCCAGTCCACAGCCTGGCAGCTGTGATGGGCTGGGTGAGGGCTAACAAGCGGAAGCTCAATCCAGACAAGACAGAGATCCTCCTGGTCAGTCGCGAGGCCGCGGAGGGTGGCAACCTGTCTTGGGCACGGTCACTCCCCCTGAAGACACAGGCCCGCAGTCTGGGGGTCCTCCTGGATTCGGTACTGATGCATGATGCTCGGGTGTCAACGGTGGCTGGGAGGGCCTACAAACCATTAAAGCTTGTGCACCGGCTGAGACAGTGCCTTGTAAACCCAGATCTGGCACAGTGGTCCATGCCTTTGGTGACATCTCGTATGGACTACTGCAATGCACTCCGCGTGGGGCTGCCACTGAAGACGGCTCACAAGCTTGAACTAGTACAAAGATCGGCAGCCAGGCTGATGACGGGGGCGGGTTAGAGAGAACACATGGACCCCCTCCTGAATGAGCTGCAAGGGGTTTGCTCTTTGCTTCCAGGCCCAGTTCAAAGTGCAGGTCATGACCTATCAAGCTCGGCACAGTCCAGGTCCTGCCTCTTGACGTGACCGTCTCCGCCCATGAACCTGTTCTGGCATTACGAGGTCTGGGGAGGCCCTCCCGGTCCGGCCTCCATCACAAGTGAGGCTGGTGGGGACGAGGGACAGATGGAGAGGGCCTTCTCAGGAGTGGCCCCCGGCTATGGAACGCCCTCTCCAGGGAGATTACACGAGCGTCCACCCTCACGGCATTTAGGGGGGGGGGCTTGGAGACCTGGTCATTTCAACAGGCTTTTGGGGAAGATGAGTCCATCTGTTCTCAGGATATACCTCGACTCGGAGAGCAGGCCCCCTTGTCGCTCATAGGGATGGCTCTGTTTTTAACTGAACATTTGATAATTGTATGAATAATCTGCGTGTGTTGTGGTTTATCTTGTGGGATGTGCCATTAATTGTTCATTTCTATGTAATTTGACGTGTTATTCATGTTGTGAGCCACCCCGAATCCCCTGGGGAGATGGGGCCGGGTACAAAGGGCGCTTATTACTATTTATATTGAGAGTCCAGCTCAAAGCACGCCTACCAAGAGGTTGCCAGGATTTGGAAGTGACTCAGCATTGTTTCTTGAAGTCAGAACAGGATGGGTGCCTCAGGCCTAACCGTGGGTGTCGCTGCCATTGGGTGTGATGGCAAGCGCTGAGACGAGAGCATATCGATCGCGGACACCCTGGATGCGGAGGAAGAGAGAAGGCCGAGCGTGTTGTGCAGACTGTCAATACTGTGCTCGTATTTGTACTGTTTGTACTATGGCTGCAACTGGAGGAAGAAAGAAAGGCCTTCCAGTGATATCGGAGGAGACCCCTGCCCCCCCCCCCCCCAGGACTCTGTAACAGATAGTGAAAAACCAAGGAATTCATAGTTTTGCCAAGGACACCAGGCTGGAATGATCCCATGATCCCCGATCTCTCTCTCCTCCATGTGGGAACCTCAGGCTCTTCCCTTGGCCCCACATGGCAATCCCCCCGTAACCCACACTTATGGACTTTTATGGGACTTTTGCCTACTTTCAAAGGACTTTCAGAAACTTTTCGGGAGCTTTTCTTCCTCTCAAACCCCACGGGCTCTCCTCATGATTATGACTTCCAATGGACTCTAGTGGGTGGGATGGGCTGGTATGAGATGATACGAGTACGGCTCCTATTTCCCTCCTATATGAATGTATTTCCCATATGCTTTCCCCCTTGCCTGTGTTCCTATATGGAATATGAAATGCCACCTTTGTGTGAACCCAGCATGCCAAGGCTGAGGGATTTCCTGGGCTAGTTATCCCTAAACAAAGAAGGACTTGAAGAAGAACACTTGCATGGACAATATACAATGGACGTTCCTCCAAACCTGGGAGCATGGCCCATGTGAAGGATATGTCCCTTGGGCACGCGCCTTCAGGCATCGGAGCATGCCCACCAGAAGGACGTGCCCCATGGCGATTCTTACGAGGGCAGATCAATATGTCTCCTCCTCCTCAGCAGCCTCTCTCTCTTTCTCAGGAGGAAGAACATGTGGGTTGGCTGGATGCTCCTTCCTCCTGATCCATTTCTCCCTTTTGCCTTTCATTCGTGCCTCAAATTCCACATGCGCCCACTGTGCGACCAGCCCAAACCCATGTCTATAAATCCCTTTGACTCCAGCGCAGCCACATTGCTTCCACCCGGACCTCTTCCATGGGCAGACCAAAGGCCGTTTCGAGATTTCAAATCGAGCAATGAGAGTGTACTAAATTTCCCACCACACATTCCAGCCAATTCCCAGCCACAATGGAGAGTGCTCCAGCCCCTGTCCGTGAGCGCAGCCTAGCCACCCTCAGTCTGCACCATCAACAACAGGCTCAACCAAATCTCTTCGTGCTGAACCGCTGTCGGTTTTGGAGATCAATCTCTGCTGACATCCACTTTGGCCAAGGTGAATAAACAACAACAAGACACTGGGAAGTGTGCTGACTCCGAAGACGCGAGAAGAACACAAGGGGGGAAAACCAGTGTACCTAATCCCCTCACGCAGGCACGGAGGAGTAGGTAATCAATGGGCTGTATACTAGATGTTAAAGCAATATATTGATTATATAATAACTGGAATGCAGGCTGTAAAGGTGCACGACCAAATGGAATACGAAATGTAATGCAAAAAGGATACGAGCAGCAAACTGGGGTCATGCTGTAGGGGAGTTTCTGGGTTTAGGGTAGCGGGGCCACAATGATGAAATAGACACAGGAAAACCAGCAGATCCAACTTTAAGGCTCTTTATTCAAGCTGTACAGCAAGAGGCGGGCAGTCAGCGATTTTGCTTCGCTCAAGGAACAGCCGCGCACATGGCTGGGCTAACAAAGGTTTTATAGTAAAATTTTATCTACATTTCTGCTTGGCTATGATTGGCTACCTGTTCTGATCACGCGTGTTTCTGTTGGCTGTCTACCTTGTATCACGCAGGGCAAGCATGTTCTAGCATAGACAATGGCGTTGCTATTCTCTTATCTGTCTAGCAAGCTATTGCTATTTTCAAGGCTCCTCTATGCAACTGCTTCTGACCATCTCAGCACCTCCTCAACAAAGAGGAGGGGTACCTTTTACTCTTTAACCCTTTCGTTCCCGACTTCTTTTGGTTGCTAGCGAAGCTCTGAGCGTGCAATCTATAAGTATATCTCATCATCTCTATCTGGCGTTTGCTGTAAGAGTAAATACATCAATTTCTGCACATCAACAACACTCTTCCGGGTCGCAGTATGAATCACTCTCTCAATGGTCCTTCTAATCAAAAGAACAAAACATGGTGTTATCAACAAGACAAGAATGGTTATCACAAATATAATGAAACCCACAATTACCAACTCTTTTAACCAGGCCAGATTTGGCAACCATGAGGTTAACCATGAAAACCGAGATGGTTCATTTACATTATGTTGAATCATGACCTGTAGCTTTTCTAGGTCATCTTCTATTGTTTGGTTCAAATTGTGAAACTGTACTATACAGTTGCCTTTTATCATTGCACAGAATCCTCCCTTTGCTGCCAAGAGGTAATCTAAGGCCATTCTCTGCTGCATCGCCATTTGGCTTAGTTCTTCAATCTCAGTCTGCAATGCTCTAACTACTTTCCCAGTGGCATTGATGGACTTTTCTAAACGACAAGTGAGTCCCAAAATGCTCTTCCGATTTTCCTGAGCTATTATTCCTGGATATGAACCCAGGGTCAAAGTACCTGTCAATGCCCCCAACACAGCCGTTCCCCCAGTTGAGCTTCCAAGGGGCTTGCTTATTATGACCTCACCAGAACACCCTGGCCCCAGGGGGCTCTCTTGGATGGTCCTTTTTCTCCTCAGCTTCTTGGGGGTTGACTTTATCACCCGAACAGGCAAGGTCAAGTAGCCTATACCAACAGATTGGTATTTCCCAGGGTGATAATTAGTGGCCCATTTGTCAAAGAAGAACCACATGTTAGGGTCTCTTATCTGCCAACTTGAACAGATACTGCCACTTGATAGTGTAGTTGTATTGATCTCAAACATGGGATATTCAGGATACAGCTCTTTCCATTCTGTGTCAGACAGATTCTGAGTCTTGACATAACTAGAGTTATGGCCATCATGTAAATAGAAGTAATCTGTGCAATGAGTGTAATTTGTAAGGCCTGAAAGGAAATCTTTGTGTTTTTCCCAACTGTTCCATTTTCCATTCCATGTACCCCTATTTCCACAACAAAAACACATGCCTGGGGTAGTTTATGTATCTTAACTTTCGAAATGAAGTGTAGTTGAGTCCCTCTGGTACTATTGAAATATTTCCCATCCAATACGTTTAGGTAAGTAGATCCTATTCGTTGGTAGGATATAGAGTCCTTGTGTTTCCTTCGCTCCTTCTGCCCTTGCCCATTCTTCTTCGGCCTCAGTATACGTCACCTCTTCTGGGATCATCTCTGCTGTGTTTATCTTTGTGTTTTTCCCAACTGTTCCATTTTCCCTTCCATGTACTATTTTGCCTGGGGGGATCTTCAACTCTTTTCGCGCTGCTTCTTTTGCTGCTGCATCCGCTTGTCGGTTCCCACGTACTACTGGGTTGCAACTCACCCCCCCTCCCCAGGCCTCGCCTGCTGCTGCACAGAGAATCCTGGTGGACAGATTACCTCCACCCCCCGCTGCCGCCACCCAATCCTGCCAGGCCTCTGTGATACAGACCTGGTCAGCATGCTCATCCGGAATTACGTCCTGGGTGGAAGTTGTTTTTCCATTTACTGACCTGGCATTCAATGGCAGACCTTTCCACCGAGGGGGACTCCCAAACCCAAACATGCTCCCAAAACCATCATATAATATTATAATAAGACTTATTATGGGGAAATAATAAGCCGGGGAGATAGCACAGCGGTAACACAGCTGTGCTTGCAATCGGAAGATTGCTAGTTCAAATCCCTGAGCTGGCTTGGACGACCAGCTATTTGAGTCCTGTCCACTGCCCACCCAAGCAGTTCAACAGCCCAGCTGTGAATAAACAACAATTTGGGGACCACAGAGAGTGGGGAAGGATTTTTACACAGACTTTACAACGTCTGAAAAAGTTCGGCTGCCGGGAGAAGGGAGATGCGGAAATGGTGGAAACAGAGGCTCCCGTCATGAGGATGGAACAACAGCACCCCCTTGTGACGTAAAGGCGCAATGACACAAGGACATAACAACAATGATGTCATAATGGAGCATCCACATCCTGTGATGCACACCCTGTATGACGCAGCCAGGAAAGAAGAAATCTTTCTAAAAACTGCATTATACTGTCTATGTGTAAAATTGTATGTCTTCCGACAGGGATTGTCTGTCGTATGTGTATTGTAATCCGCACTGAGTCTCCTTCAATGTGAGAAGAGCGGAATAGAAATAAACAGTATTAATTATTATTATTTATATTCCGCCCTATCTCTCTCTCTGGAGGGACTCAGGGCAGATTCCAAATGTAAAAGGCAAACTGCCCGAATACAACAAGAATAAATCCATACTAACAAAATTTGAATAAGTTTAATTGTTCTAGCCATAGGCCATGACAAAATAAGTGCACATATTGGCAGCATCCAAAAGCACACTTCACAATATAAACAGTATAAACTTCAGTACAAATATTAAAACTCATTAAAACTGATTCTTTAAATCCCAGTAGTGTCTACAATATCAAACGCACTGTATCATCCTGTGCTATCTCCCATCCATCACTATGGATTTTATTAGTTTCACTGGGATGTTATAAGCTGCCACTGCAAAAGCTATACCTTCAGAGAAGTCTGCTAGCAAATCCTTAACCACTGCTGTCTGCTGCCAAGCCACCCTTTCCTTCTATAATCTTCTTTCTAGGATCTTTATACAGAGGGGAATGTAGTAAGTAATGTGTTAGATCCCCAATCTCTCCTGAACCACATATACATAAGCTTTGGGACTAAGGTGTCCCTCTGTATCTTCACTCCAGCCAGGCTGAAGGCATTGTCTGGAACCGCAAGGCTGCAAAGGCTTTCCTGAAAGTCACCCCGGTTAGATCTTGCAAGTAATCCTGGCGATATTGGTCACTCTTAAATAGGGGATGCCAGGTGGGAAATTCCTGCTTTAGACTCTCCCTCATGTTCTCAACTGCATCCCCTTCCCAGAAAAGCCTTTCCCACAGTGCTGGCATTTGAAGGGTTTCTCTCCTGTGTGGACTCTCAGATGATCCTCAAGGTGGAAGCCTTTCCCACAGTGCTGGCATTTGAAGGGTTTCTCTCCTGTGTGGACTCTCAGATGATCCTCAAGGTGTCCCTTCTGAGCAAAGCCTTTCCCACAGTGCTGGCATTTGAAGGGTTTCTCTCCTGTGTGGACTCTCAGATGAATCTCAAGGTTTCCCTTCTGAGCAAAGCCTTTCCCACAGTGCTGGCATTTGAAGGGTTTCTCTCCTGTGTGGACTCTCAGATGATCCTCAAGGATTCCCTTCTGAGCAAAGCCTTTCCCACAGTGCTGGCATTTGAAGGGTTTCTCTCCTGTGTGGACTCTCAGATGATCAGTGCTCAAGGGTTTCTCCTTCTGATGCAAAGCCTTTCCCACAGTGCTGGCATTTGAAGGTTTTCTCTCCTGTGTGGACTCTCAGATGAATCTCAAGGCGTCCCTTCTGAGCAAAGCCTTTCCCACAGTGCTGGCATTTGAAGGGTTTCTCTCCTGTGTGGACTCTCAGATGAATCTCAAGGCGTCCCTTCTGAGCAAAGCCTTTCCCACAGTGCTGGCATTTGAAGGGTTTCTCTCCTGTGTGGACTCTCAGATGAATCTCAAGGTCTCCCTTCTGAGCAAAGCCTTTCCCACAGTGCTGGCATTTGAAGGGTTTCTCTCCTGTGTGGACTCTCAGATGAATCTCAAGGTTTCCCTTCTGAGCAAAGCCTTTCCCACAGTGCTGGCATTTGAAGGGTTTCTCTCCTGTGTGGACTCTCAGATGATCCTCAAGGTTTCCCTTCTGAGCAAAGCCTTTCCCACAGTGCTGGCATTTGAAGGGTTTCTCTCCTGTGTGGACTCTCAGATGAATCTCAAGGCGTCCCTTCTGAGCAAAGCCTTTCCCACAGTGCTGGCATTTGAAGGGTTTCTCTCCTGTGTGGACTCTCAGATGATCACAAGGTGCCCCTTCTGAGCAAAGCCTTTCCCACAGTGCTGGCATTTGAAGGGTTTCTCTCTCCTGTGTGGACTCTCACAGTGATTTGAAGGGGTTCTCAAGGTGTCCCTTCTGCAAAGCCTTTCCCCTTCTGAGCAAAGCCTTTCCCACAGTGCTGGCATTTGAAGGGTTTCTCTCCTGTGTGGACTCTCAGATGAATCTCAAGGTTTCCCTTCTGAGCAAAGCCTTTCCCACAGTGCTGGCATTTGAAGGGTTTCTCTCCTGTGTGGACTCTCAGGTGACACTTAAGGTGTCCCTTCTGAGCAAAGCCTTTCCCACAGTGCTGGCATTTGAAGGGTTTCTCTCCTGTGTGGACTCTCAGGTGATGCTCAAGGTTTCCCTTCTGAGCAAAGCCTTTCCCACAGTGCTGGCATTTGAAGGGTTTCTCTCCTGTGTGGACTCTCAGGTGATGCTCAAGGTTTCCCTTCTGAGCAAAGCCTTTCCCACAGTGCTGGCATTTGAAGGGTTTCTCTCCTGTGTGGACTCTCAGGTGACGCTCAAGGTGTCCCTTCTGAGCAAAGCCTTTCCCACAGTGCTGGCATTTGAAGGGTTTCTCTCCTGTGTGGACTCTCAGGTGACAGTTAAGGTGTCCCTTTATGCAAAAGCGTTTCCCACAGTGCTGACACTTGTGGGTTTGGAGATGTCTGGCAAGATGCCGCTTGCGCCCAAGATGGCTCCTGCCCTTCACGCTTGCTCTTGTGGCCCACCAGTTCTCTCCTATAAAGAAGGACAAGGAGAGACAAGCGTGAGTCCCAACTTTCAGGGAGGAAGAACCTTTTGGGGAAACGGGAACGGAGGGAGAAGTGGAGAGTAGTCAGGCCTGCAGAGGACAGAGGGGGAGGGACTACAGCAAAGCGGCAGAAGAAGCAGGCCACCCAATAGGCTTGTCAAAACTGGAAGCGGGAAGGATGGGTCTGCAGGCCAATGGGGTGGTGGTCGGTTGAGGGGGGCGAGAAGAGGGGAGCTGGGCTGGTAGCCTTGGGCAGTTGTGGCCTTGCTCTTGGGATGACAAGCGGGGACACTCTCCTCTCAGGGCCCCACTTCTGCCTCTCTGTGCGCATATGCTCATCCTTCCCAGAGTATACCCATCCACAAACATGGGCATGCACTTAGGCCAAACCACAGGACCAGTGTGAAGGGGTTGTGGTTACTCTGAAGGACACACCAAGAGTGGACCTGAGAGCCCAGCGCTGCCTGGGAAGCCATTGCTTTCTGGACTGGGCCTTGCCAGACTCTTGTGGGCCTTCCCAGAGGCACCTTCCAGACCCAGAGAATGACTGGTTGAGAATGGCTCCCAGTTGCTAAGGGGAACCCCTTGATGTTCCTGGGAAACAAGGGCCTGAGCTGAAGAGGACATGAAAGGAGTCTCATCGCACCCTGGCCGAGGAATGGAAAGGGCCCTGAATCTCCACAGGAAAGGGGGTGTTTGGAAGGTCCTTACGCAGGAAGGTCACGTGCTCGAAGGTCTCCATCATGACCTCCTCGTACAAGGCCCTTTGCTCCTTGCCCAGCAATCTCCACTCCTCCTCCGTGAAGTAGATGGCCACGTCTTGGAAGGTCAAGGTCACCTGCAAGAGAGAAGAGATGCCACTCAGAGAACGGCTTCTCAAACCTGGGAGGAACTTTGGTGCCTCCCAAAGAGCGACTGGGTTGCTCCAGAAGCCAGGCAAGAGCGGGACGTGTTTGAATGGACAAAATATACATTGAAAACCAAACTACAATTAGACAGTGATAATGAGATGAACTGGTTTCCTTATTTTCAGATTAGAGAAAAATACAAACAAGATGAAAAAATAGGTTTTGAAGATCAATATAATGAACCTGAAGAAGTATTATTGGGCAAAGACCAAAAGTTAGTAGGAAAATTATATAAAATGCTGCTGAGATGGGAAAACGAAGATGACCAAATAAGAAATTATATGAAAAAATGGTCAAGGGACATTGGATATAAAATAAATTCGGACACATGGAGAACAATTTGGAAAAATAATATAAATATATCCTATTGTCACAAATATAAAGAAAATTGGATTAAAATGATTTAGCCCCAGATAATTTAGCTAAAATGTACAAAAACACCAAAACTAATTGTTGGAACTGTGGTGAAAACATTTTTGGAAAATTTTGGAAAATGATTAATAGAAAAATAGAAAAAAATATTTCAAAAAAGAATAATGAGGAAACCAGAGTCATTCTTATTGGGAATAGTGGATCCTGATTTCAAAATCCAGGGAAAGAAATCTTTATTTTAATAACCACTGCGGCTAAACTGGTGTCTGCAAAGTATTGGAAATCAGATAAGTTTCCAAGAAAAGATGAATGGATTTTAAAAATTATGGAGACAATCCAAAAGGAAGGTTTAACAGAGGCATTAAAAGAGAGAAACAGAAAAGAAGACAAGGATTCAAAATGGGAATGGTCGATATTGGGAAAGTATTGCAGAGAAGAAGGCAATAGAGATTCAAACTTAAAATGGATTTAAAATCAAACACTAGATATAGATAATTAAAATTATTTTCTTTGTTTTGTATTATAGAGAATATATTGAAGCTTCAAGAAAAACAAGACAATCTCGATAAATAAAATATTAGCTCTTGAAAGATATTTCTAGATAGATATTTACGCCACATTATCCTCATGTTTCTGTGCACGACTAGTATAGACGTTTCTTATCTATTAGATACATATTCTGCCTTTCTTTCCCCATCCTCTGACCCCAAATATTTTAACTTCCTTTACTTTTACTTTTCCATTCTATCTTTTTTGTGTTGATGTTTTATTCTTTATCTCTGTCTATCAACATGTGATTGTATATTACTTTGAAACTTTAATTTTAAAATTATTATTTTAAGAAAAAGAAAGAAGGAAGGAAGCAAAGAAGGAAAGGAAAGAGGGAAGGAAGGAAAGAAGGAAGGAAGGAAAGGAAAGGAAGGAAAGGAAGACAGACAGAAGGAAAGAAAGAAGTAGGGAGGTAGGGAGGAAAGAAAGGAAAGAAAGGAAGGAAGAAAGAAATAAAGAAGGGAGGGAGGAACGATAGAAGGAAAGAAGGAAGGGAAAGGAAGGGAGAAGGGATGGAGGCAGGAGAGAAAGAAAAAAGGAAAGCAGGAAGGAAGGCAAGGAGAGAAGTAAAGAAAGAAAGAAGGAAAGAAGTTAAGGAAGGAAGGAAGGAAGGAGGCAAAGAAGGAAAAAAGGAAAGAAAGATCAAAAGGAGGAAGGGAAGGAATGAAGGAAGGACCAAAAGGAAGAAGGAAGGAAGAAAGGAAGAAGGAAAGGAAGGAAAGAAAGAAAGGAGCAAAGAAGAAAAGGAAGGAAGGAAAGGAAGACAGAAAGAAGGAAGAAAGGAAAGATGGAAAGGTAGGAAAGAAAGAAAGAAAGGAGCAAAGAAGAAAAGGAAGGAAGGAAAGGAAGACAGAAAGAAGGAAGAAAGGAAAGAAGGAAGGAAGAGAAGAAGGGAGGGAGGAATGAAAGAAAAGAAGAAAGAAAGAGAGAAAGAAAGAAAGAAGGGAGAAACGAAGGAAAGAAGGAAAGGAAAGGAAGGAAGGATGGATGGAGGGAGTAAGGCAGGAGAGAAAGAAAAAAGGAAAGCAGGAAAGAAGGCAAGGAGAGAAGGAAAGAAAGAAAGAAGGAAGGAAGTTAAGGAATGAATGAAGAAAGGAAGGGGGAAAAGGAAAGAAAGGGAAAGAAGAGAAAGAGGGAAAAGGAAAGGAAGGGAAGGAATGAAAGGAAGGAAAAGAAGAAGGAAGGAAAGGAAGGAAGGAGGGAGGGAGGGAAGGAAGAAAGAAAAAGGAAGAAGAAGAAAGAAAGAAAGGAAGGAAGGAAGGAGGGAAGGGAAGAAAGAGAAAGAAAGAACAAAGGAAGGAAGGAAAGAAAGAGGGAAGAGAGAAGGAGGGAGGGAAGAAGGGAGGAAGGAAGGAAGTAAAGAAGGAAGGAAAAAGGAGGGAGGGAGGCAAGGAGGGAAGGAAGGAATGAAGGAAAGAAAGAAAGAAGGAAAGAAATGATGGAAGGAAGGAAAAAAAGGAGGGAGGAAGGGAAGAAATGAAGTAAAGAGAGAAAGAAAGAAGGACAGAAAAAGGGAAAGGAGGAATAAAAGAAAGAAGGAAGGAAGGAAGTAATGAACGAATCAAGTATGGAAGGAAGGAAGGAGGAAAGAAAGAGACGTTGTTAACCTGTTCTGGAGGCATCGTTCTGGCACCTTCTTCCACAGAGAAGTTCAATGGGTTGCCTTCTCTCCGTGTGATGCCTGGAGACTCTGCCGGCCAAGTCTGGACTCAGGCACACCTGCCGGGAGGAGACATGGAGGGCTTGACACAGGCGTGCAGCCACACACAGACCCCGAGAGACAAGGACATCCCTCCCAGAGCAGGGCAAGGCTCAGGGTTCCCTGGACGTCAAAGTCACCCAGGCTACCCTAATTTTGATGAGGGAGGGCCCCAGTTGGCCAGGATAATAATAATAATAATAATGTTTCCTGTCACCTTCCAGGCAGACCACAAGAGTATGGACTGGACACAAAATGGCTTCCCCCTGGCTGGCCCCCTCAGCTGCCCCTCGGCCTCTTTCCCTCCTTCTTGCCTCAGCCAGGTGTCTCTCAATTTTCCCCTGATTCTAAACTGTATTTCACATTGGCCTCAACAACCACCTTCTCCGGGCAAGATGGGGCCTCACCCTGGCCCAGCCAAGCCTTGCCCAAGCAGGAACTGGCCAGCCGTGCTTTCCCAAGGACGGAGGAAGGGGCTAGAACAACGCATTCAAGACCCTAAGGCCAGGCAAACTCCATCCATTATGTTATATTATAATGTCAATAGATTATAATATAATAATTACAATGTAATATAGTGTAAGATAGTTATGATATAATATATTACAATATGAGTTTGGTATAATGCTTCTCTTCCAGGCCTGGTGTCAGGAATGGTGGGAGCTGAAACCCAAAACAATCTGACAGGAAACTGGGAGTTGTAGTTTCGTATGGTACTGGCTCTCTTCGGCGGGGAAGGCTAAGGACCTTGTAAAACTACAACTCCTGTGATTTCTGTGGCACTGAGCCTGTGGTGGGGATTTTTGGGGGGGGGGGGCTTGGTTCCCCCTGAAGGAGCCCCTCCTTGCCCTGGCCGTTCCCCTTGAAGGCTGGCTGGCTCCCTCGTGGGCTGGGAAACGCGGCCTGGATTCGAGTACAGACCGGACTTCTCCCTTTCCAAGGCCGGCTTGAGTAGCCCTGAGTCAGGAGAGAGGCCGCGGGCCTGGGCTCACCTGGGGAAGGCCTAACAGGCACGGGGGCCCCTCCTGAGAAGGAAGGAAGGAAGGCCCTCTCTCTCCACCCCTCGTCCTTGCCATGGAGGCCGGGCCGATCTTGGAGCCCAAAGGGAACTTACCCAGGAAGGGGAGGCTGGAAAAAGGCCGCTAATGGGAAGCCCAGGGAAGGCTTCTTCCACATTGGCCTGACAGCCGCCTTCTCCAGGCAAGATGGGGCCTTGCCAAAGCAGGAATTGGCCAGCCGTGCTTTCCCAAGGACTGAGGAAGGTGCCAGAACTTTCTGTGGGCGCCCACTGAGCATGCTCAGGACTGACAACACTGGATACAAAATGGCGCCCCTCCCCTGGCTTGCTCCTCAGGAGCCTGGTTCCCTCAGCTGAGGCCCTCTTCCTTCCTTCCTTCCTTCCTTCCTTTCCTCAGCCAGGTGTCAATCAATCCAGTTGAGGGGGGGGGCTCTTTCCCAGCCACGGACACCCACCCCTCCCCTGTGTCCCAGGCATTAAATGGACTTGCTACTTGACATACGTCACCACAGTTTCCCCAATTTCCCCTTTGTGTTGAAATGCTTGACACAAAATGGCTTCCCTCTGGCTGAGGCAAGAAGGAGGGACGAGGCTCTCAGCTGCCCCTCGGCCTCTTTTCCTCAGACTGAACTGGACACAAAATGGCTGGCGGAACACAAAATGGCGCCCTTCCCCTGTCTTGCTCCCTCAGGAGCCCGATTCCCTCAGCTGAGGCCCTCTTTCTTTCTTTCCTCAGCCAGGTGTCAATCAATCCAATTGATGGGGGGGGGGGGCTCTTTCCTAGCCACGGAAACCCACCCCAGGCATTGAATGGTCAGTGTTTTTGGCCCCATCAATTCAGTTGGTCTGAGCTGTGACTTCCTTCTCTCTTGAAATAAGGCCAAAGGGTAAATGGTTTCCCTCAAGACTTTTCCCCCTCGAAGGACCGTTTTCTATTTATGTGAAGCGGGAGGAGGCTTCCCGGTGTTCATGGGCTTGCCACTTGACATACGTCACCACAGTTTCCCCAATTTCCCCTTTATTTTTAAATGTTTGACACAAAATGGCTTCCCCCTGGCTTGCCCCCTCAGCCGCCCCTCGGCCTCTTCCCTCCTCCTTGCCTCAGCCAGGTGTCCATCAACCAGGATCCCCTGAGTCTAAACTGTATTTCACATTGGCCTCAACAACCGCCTTCTCCGGGCAAGATGGGGCCTCACCCTGGCCCAGCCAAGCCTTCCCAAGCAGGAACTGGCCGGCCGTGCTTTCCCAAGGACGGAGGAAGGTGCCAGAACATTCTGTGGGCGCCCACTGAGCACGCTCAGGACTGGCAGAACTGGACACAAAATGGCTTCCCTCCTGGTTTGCCCCCCAGGAGCCCGATTCCCTCAGCTGAGGCCCTCTTCCTTCCTTCCTTCCTTCCTTCCTTCCTTCCTTCCTTCCTTCCTTCCTTTCCTCAGCCAGGTGTCAATCACTCCATTGGAGGCGGGGCCTCTTTCCCAGCCATCCTGTCTCCTCTCAGCCTTCTCTTCTTCAGACTAAACATGCCCAGCTCTTTTTCTATCTATCTATCTATCTATCTATCTATCTGTATCTATCTATCTATCTACTGTATCTATCTATCTATCTATCTACTGTATCTATCTATCTATCTATTTACTTATTTCAGGGTGTTTATTTCTCTGCTGCCCTCCTTCTCAACCCCAAAGGGGACTCAGAGCGGCTCACAAGCAAAATGCAAATACAATGAACTATATTTATTGCCACCGCACAAGATCAATATTACGTATCACATTGAACCATAACAAGATCACATTTAGCTATAACAATTATATCGCAATATTATTAATAATACTGCATGCAACACAAAATATATAGTTATAGTATATGATTATTATTAGTAGTAATATATTGCATTACATTACAACATTATCAGTCTTCTATGTATACACAATATATTACACCATACTATATTATACTATAATATCAAAAAAGTACTATGTCATTGTCACAGAACAACAATTACATATCACATTGTATTATAACAAATTATATCACAATATTATTAGTAATATTACATGAAACGTAAATATACAATTATAATATCGTATTATTAGTATTAGTATTTATTATTATTTACGTCATTTATACCCCGCCTTTCTCCTCACTCCACAGCAGGGGACTCGGGGCGGATCACAATGCACACGTACAGGCAAACATTCAATGCCATTGACATACAACATATACAGACAGACACTCAGAGGCAATTGAACATTCCAAAAATCAGTTAAATTTAGCCTCCCCACAAAGTGCTACCTCAATTTCCTACTGGACAGATGAAACTGTCTTTCGGGTTGCAATGGTCGACAACGAGCTACACAAATTGGTTGAGAGCTCACCCCGACCTGGGCAGGCCTCGAACTTATGACCATCTGGGCAGTAGAGATCTTATGCAGGTGACACCCAGCCAGCTGCACCACATTCCTGGTGCAATAGTATTATATTGTATTACATTACAACATTATCCATATTATATGCATATACCATATTATACCATACCATTATACGGTATTATATCATATTATATTATGTTATAACTAATAAATAAAATTATATATATATATATATATATATATATATATATACAGCCGCTCCTCATAGGGCTTGTTCTCCAGACCCTGGATCCTTGGAGTCGCCCTCCTTCTATTGACGTGTTCCAACTTGTCAGTTCGAAGCCAGCCCATGACGGAGTGAGCTTCCAGCCAATTGTGTAGCTTGTTGTCGACCTTTGCAACCCGAGAGACAGTTGCATTTGTCAAGTAGGAAATTTAGGGACCACCTATATGTGGAGAGGCTAATTTAACAAAAAATTACGAGGACATAAAAAATCTCCAGGAAAAAGCATGCGGGGAATATGGAAAGTACTTCATGAGTGTCGCAGATGGACGGTCAAGCGACAGCTCCCCTGGTGGCCAGAAAGGTGGAATGTGAAGGTCAATACCAACACCTTGTGGTTTGTCTGGAAACTCCTTGGCAGCCAGTGGCATGACTTTAGGGTCAGAGTCATGTGCTCACTCCGAGACATTCCCGTAATCCGCCTGGCTGCTGTATTTTGAACCAGGTGGAGTTTCCAAGCTCAGACCGAAGCGCCCGGCAGAAGTCCTCCCCTGAGGCCACCAGCGCATGCGCTCCGACCACCTTCCGGTCCTCCAAATCTCGGAAAGTGCACCGTTGATGCATCAGCCGAAGCCGAGAGTCAGTTCTCCTGACCTTTGTGGCATCTCTCTGGGCTGAACTTTGGAGCAACGGATCCCAAGACTAGGACCCCCACCCTCAGACGAGGACCCCTGGCAGCAAGCTCCTGGGTCGTGTGTCTGGATTCAGGGTCCGTGTGACTTTCCTCCTCACCCAACCCATGACCTGCTCCAGGCGTTCGATCGGAGGAGACACGCTCTCCTGAGCTGAAGCTGTCTTTGGAGGTCTCGAGAAAGACCTTTGGGTGACCTCTCTCTCCCAGCAGCTCCATGTGAATAGGGAAGAGCCTCGGGGGGAGAAGTTCGGCACCTTGGGGGGGGGGAGGCCCCAGAAGAGCCCCATGTTGAGGAGGAGCAGCTCTCCCCAAGCGCCCGAGAGGGATGACCCTCAAAGCAACTGGGAAAGTCCCATTCCCGATGAGATGCACCCATCACTTGTTGTATCTGGGATCACCTGGAGTTGGAAGAGGGGCCACCCACCCAGGGGCCACCCACCCCAAGAGGAATCCACCCTGGTTTCAAAAGGACCAGCTCTTATTTTGGTGGGGGGTTGGGGGGGGTCTGCCTTGGAGAGTTCAGGGAGGGGCAGAAGGGCAGAACCCAGGAGCACATAGCGGCCCCCCTCCCGATGAAAGACACTTGGGTCTCAAGTGGTCCACTCTGCAGCCTGCTGTGTTACGTGTGTGTGTGTGTGTGTGGGGGGGGAGTCACGCTTTGTGAACGCTGCCCATCCAAAGTGGGAAGAGAGGAGCACCCATTGGCCGGAGGGTCAGAGAGGAAGTCGGAGAGAAAGCCCAGGCCCGATCCCTTTCCATCAGGAAACTTGCTTCTTATGCTTGAAACCTTGGTGGGACTTGCAAGGCTGGACTCTGCGCCAAGACGCTCGCGGCTTCCTTCTGCTCGGGAATTCCTCCCAGCCCCACTGCTTCCCCTTCCTGTGGCCTGTATGCTCAGCTACAGAGTCCTTGTGTACTTTTAAACACTCAGCTTTGGGTGGGGAAATTTCCCAAACACTTGAGAGTTGGAGTCCAAAACACTTCCAGGACCAGAGTTTGGGAGTCATTGCAGAGTTTTAATGACGGCCATTGTGATAATTTAACTTATCACCCGCCAATTCCAAAAGCACACCTAGTACAACCGGCCTGCCCCCCCCCCCCCCGACGCTCTTTCCCACCCACCCTCCCTCCCTCCTTCCAGGTGTTTTGGACTTCAGCTCCCACAATTCCTCCTCACAGGGAGGGAGGAAGGGAGGGAGGGATGGCAGGCCCAGGTTGGCCCAGCTGTGTTGCAATATCCATGTGGTCCTAGGAAGGATGGGGTCTGGGCTGGAGGGACTCATGGGCTCCCTGCCCCATGTATGGGGATAAGAGGAGGGGTGTGGCCTGGCTGTCTGGTCAGGCCCCTCCCATCTGGCACCTCACCTGGGGGCGCTGCTCCCCGCCACGCCACGTCCGCTTTCTATGCGGTTGGCACCCCACCTCCTTGCCTATCTGCTCCCCCCTCTCCCTCCTGCTGGGCCCAGGCCCTGCCCACACAGACCCCAAGTTGGGAAGCCCCACCCACAAGGGGGTGGGGTCTGCCAAGAGTGGGCCTGGCTGGGGGGCTTCACTGAGAGCAGGTGGCACTTCTCCCTCCCTCCCTCCCTCCCTGTTTTGCGCCTAGGTTTCCGAAGCGCCCCCTGCTCTGGAATCCGCTCCTCCCTGATGAGGGGGCCCTCAGGTGAGCCCCACACCTAGGGTTGCCACTTTTTGATATAAGAATGCGCCACATTCCCACTTCTAGGCAAATGTTCAGTGACCGAATACAACAACAATACAACAATACATCCATACTAACAACATAGTAACAAACTAACAAAATTTAACAACCTAACATATAAACACAAATTATGACTTAACAACTAAAATTAAATAAAAAATGCAGGCTGTTATAACAGACATAAGACAAAACATCGAACAGAAGCAAAAATTTCCCATGGCTCCATAGGGTGCTCACCAACAGCATCTGCGATAAGTGTTCCCCCAGTTTCAGGTGACTTCCCAATGAAGTCAAATCAAATCAAAAATCTTTACTATGGTCATGACCGCCATAAGGAGAGTTTGGTACAGTTTCATAAAAGCACTGTATATCTATCTATCTATTTATCTATCTCTCTATATAAATGCTCTGTCCGTAATGAGGCTGAAGTAAACAAAAGAACCACTGAACGGAATCACACCAAATTTGGCAGCATAACATGTCACAACTCAAGGCGTAACCAACAATTTTTTTTAAAAAAACCCTTAAAATAACCTACAAATCCTAAAAAAGGAGAAGATGCCACTAAGGCCCTTGACTTTCCACTCTCAGCCACGTCAGAATGTTGAGGTAGACCAATCAGAACCCATATGCAAATAACACCACAGTAGCAACCAATCACCATTTCTGACAGCCTCAGGCCCTTACCTCTCCCCTCTCAGACACTTCAGAGTCTG